>PVIH01017475.1:0-41723 GCA_004025045.1 Sigmodon hispidus | reverse complement strand
TATTGAAAACATTATCTGTGCCTTTGAGCTGGTATTCTTCTCCTTCTTCTATTCCTATTATTCTCAAATTAGGTCTTTTCATGGTGTCCCAGATTTCCTGAACATTTTGAGTTATGGCTTTTTTAGTTTTACTATTTTCTTTGACTGATATTTCTATTTGAGCTACTGAGTCTTCCACTTCAGAGATTCTATCTTCCATTTCTTGAACTCTGTTCGTTATGCTTGTATCTGTAGTTCCAGCTTTTTTCTTCAGGTTTTCTATTTCCATTTTTGCCTCATTTTGCGCCTTTTTTATGGCTTCTATTTCAGCTTTTATTTCAGCTTTTATTTCAGCTTTTAGTTCCTGGCATGTTTCTTTCATAGATTTGTTCATCTCTTTCAATTTTTTGTTTGTCTTTTCTTCTATTTCTTTAAGGCTTTTTTCATATCTTCTTTGAGAGCTGCGATGAACATCAAAAAGGAATTTTTGGTGTTGCTTCCTTCTGTTTCCTCTTCATTGCTCAGTTTAGGCCT
The DNA here is from genome assembly GCA_004025045.1 of Sigmodon hispidus. NCBI lineage: Eukaryota > Metazoa > Chordata > Mammalia > Rodentia > Cricetidae > Sigmodon > Sigmodon hispidus. The sequence goes on along the minus strand of PVIH01017475.1, from coordinate 41,210 downwards.
TGTATTTGTAGGATCGCCACTCTCTTCTGGAGTTACCATGTTGTCCTTTGTAGTATTATGTAATTTTTTGCACTGACGTTTGCCCATGGCTTCAGTGTTTCATGATTAGATGGGTCCTGGTCAGTTGTGGCACTCGGGTTTGTATGCCTCCTGTCACCTTTCTGGTCAGGGTCTGATTCTGTCTTTCAGAGACCCCTGCAGTTGTTGATTTGCTCAGTTTGAGGTCATGGTGGAGAGCCGTGCAAATTCCCTCAGCAGGAGCTGTGGATGTGGTCAGGGACAGAGTTTACCAGCCCCTGCTCCAGAGAGCGCTGGGATTCTGCAGCCAGCACTGGGTCCTGGAAGTGGAACCAGAAGCAATGGGCGGTATATAGATTTTCAAAGTATGATCTGACAATTCTCTGGATTTCCTGGGGGTCTGTTTTTATGTCCCCCTTTTCATTTCTGATTTTTTCGATTTGAATTCTCTCTCTCTCTCTCTCTCTCTCTCTCTCTCTCTCTCTGTTTTTTGATTAGTTTGGCTAAGGGCTTATCTAGCTTGTTAACTTTCTCAAAGAACCAACTCTTTGATTCATTAGTTCTTTTTATTGTTCTTTTTGTTTCAATTTTGTATTGATTTCAGTTTTAAGTTTGATTATTTTCTACCATCTGCTCCTTTTAGGTGAGTTTGCTTCTAATTGTTCTTAGACTTTAGCTGTGCTTTTAGTTCTCTAGTGTGGAATTTCTCAAGGTTTTTCATATAGGCATCTAGTGCTGTTAATTTTCCTCTTAAGACTGCTTTCTTTGTGTCTCACAAGTTTGGGTACTTTGTGGATTCATTTTCATTAAATTTTAGGAAGACTTTCATTTTTTTCTTAATTTCTTCCTTGACTCAAAGGTAGTTGAGCTGAATGATTTTTACTTTTCATGGGTTGGTAGGCTTTCTGTGATTTTTGATGTTGTTGAACTCTAACTTTAGGCCCTGTTGGTCTGATATGTTACAAGGGATTATTTCCATTTTTTGTATCTGTTGATATTTGCTTTATGACCAATTATGTGGTCAATTTTAGGGAAAGTTCCATGAGGAGCTGAGGAATATGTATATTCTTCGAATTTGAGTTGAAGCTTATGTAAATATTTATTAAATCCATTTCCATCATAATCTCTGTTAGCAGTGTTTCTTTTACATAAGTATGTACCCTTATATTATGGGCATAAATATTCAGGATTGAAATCTCCTCTTGATCAATTTTTCTTGTGATGAATAAGTAATGATCATCTTGGTCCCTTTTAATTGCTTTTAGCTTAAAGTCTATTTTGTTAGATGTTAGGATGTCAACCTCAGTTTGTTTCTTACAACCATATGATTGGAAAATCTTTTCCTTACCCTTTACTCTTATCCTGTGTCTGTCTTTGTGGTTAAAGTGTGTTTCCTGTATGCAACACAAAGATGTCTTCTGTTGTTGTATCCATCTTGTTAGTGTGTATCTTTTTATAGGAGATTTGAGCCCATTGATATTAAAGGATATTAGTGACCACTGACTGATGTTTCCTGCTATTTTTGGTGTTTGCTTTTATGTATTTTCTTTCTCTGGGCTTTTCATTTGTGTGATTTTCGATTGTTTGTGGTTTCATGGGTGTGTCTGGGATCCTTAGGTTGAGTTTTTCCTCCAATGCTTTCTGGAGTGCCAGATTGGTAGATGAGTATTGTTTCAGTCTGACTTTTCATAAAATATCTTTTTTACACCATGTATGGTGATTGATAATTTTTGCTGGTTATAGTAGTCTAGGTTGGCCTCCATGCTCTTTTAATGTCTGTATTACTTATGACCATGCCCTTCTTGCTTTCATCATTTCCATTGAATATTCAGGTGTTATTCTGATGGGTCTGCCTTTATAAGTAAGTTGGCCCTTTTCTTTAGCAGCTCTTAAATTTTTTTTTTGTTCTGTATGTTTTGTCACTTGATTATTATGTGGCACACTGACTTTTTGGGGGGGTTATATCTATTTGGAGTTCTGTTAGCTTCTTGTATCTTTATAGGTATTTCCTTCTTTAAGTTAGTAAAGTTTTCTTCTATGATTTTATTGAATACATTATCTGTGCCTTTGATCTGGAATTGTTCTTCCTCTATTCCTATTATTCTCAAGTTAGGTCTTTTCATGGTGTGCCAGATTTCCTGAACATTTTGTTTTGGCTTTTTTGGTTTTAGTATTTTCTTGAATTGATGTATCTATTTCTGCTATTGTGTCTTCCTCTTCAGAGATTCTCTCTTCCATGTCTTGGAATCTGTTGGTTATGCTTGTATCTGTATTTCCAGCTCTTTTCTTCAGACTTTCTATTTCCATCTTTGCCTCATTTTGTGCCTTTCTTATTGATTCTTTTTCAGTTTTTAGTTCCTGGAATGTTTCTTTCATTTTTTGGTTTATCTTTTCTTGGTTTTCTTTCAAAGATTTGTTCACCTCTTCCATTTTTTTGTTTGTATTTTCTTCTATTTCTTTAAGGAAATTTTTTATATCTTCTTTGAAGGCTTCAATAATCTTCATTAAGGTTTTTTGGGTGTTGTTTCTTTCTGCTTCCTCTTCATTGCTCTGTTCAGGTCTTACAGTTATAGAGCCACCAGTTTCTTCTGGGAGTTGCCTTGTTGTATTTATATCATTATATGTATTTTCGCATCTGCCTATTACTTCATTGGTTCACGATTAGGCAGGTCCTAGTCATTTGTGGCAAGAGAGCTTGTGTGTCTCCTGTCTCCTCTGAGCAAGTGGTGTGCTCGATCTCTGACTCTGCTCTGGATAGAGGTCTGAATTTCAAAGCCTCAGTCCTTCTGTGCTGATACAGTTGGAGGTAGGGTTGGCCATACAACGTCTTCTCTTTTAAGTGTGGCTGGCAGAGCCCCACACAGCCAAACTCTAGTCCTGTCTGCTAAGGAGAGTCTGGGATCAGATTCTGTAGATTGACCCTGGTCCTGGAAAGCAACTTTCTGAATGGAGGATCAGACACTGGAACCTAGACTCATGTATAAATGCTTGGGCATTAGCTGTTGGTAATGTTCTGAGAAGTTGTGGAACCTTTAGGATGTGAATTCCTCCTGCAGGAAGTATGTCACTTGGTGCAGGGTTTGAGAGGTTATAATTTTGCCTGATATTTATTTGCTCTTTTTGTTTATAGATAAACTATGTCAGCCAGCTTCTGATCATAGCTACTTCATTTTATGTAGTTTCCACCCTGTCATTATGGACTCTGATTAAGTGGAACAATAAGCTAAAATAAATGCTTTACTCAGTAGGTTTCTTTTAATCATGAGATTTTATCACAACAGGAAAGTTATTTTCTTTTAATTAAATATTGAGTCTTCCAAAATGCTAATGTCCTTGGAGGACTAGTCTATTTTATCAATAGACTTGTGATCCCCATCCCCTACCTCTAACAGAATGGACTTAAGCACCATAAAGGTACAGATGGTAATGGGGAAGGAGAATGTAATTTGGGTTTTCAGAAGTTCCTCATATTATATGCTTTTGCTGCAATCTAGAAGCTACATCTCTACTTTAACTCCAGGGATTTTTCCACTGAATCATTTTAACTACCAGCACTATACTTCTTTAAATTAACTTTCCTATATACTCAATCAGCTGTTAATAAACACATTCAATTTCATCTCTTAGTAGCAAAGCAGTCTTATGAATATGTATAGCATTTTAGCTACAATTCTTTCTTACAAATTAGAAATTAATCAGCAATAAATATAAAAACATTACTTTGAAAAATTATTTAAAGAAAAACATTTGTTTCAATTTAGCTAAGTGTATACAAGCACATATTGGATCAGTTCAATATGGGCAAGGTTTTTATAATCATTTCCACTAAAAGAAATAAAAAGCAAAATCTCTTTGATGTTAAATACAGCATGACTTCTGTTTCTTATTCCGCTCATCTCTCCTTAACTTTTTAAATGTTACCTTTCATGAAAGCTTTCTAAGAAACTTAGTTACAAGTAAGATAATATAAAGTAATCAATGTATATAATGAAAGAGGTGAAATTTTAACATGCAGTATTCTTCTTCAGTAATTGGCCTCTATAATCATTATTTCTCTTATAATTATCTGTTTTCTCCAAGAAATTTATGAAATATGGCAGAAAAACAACATATTTTATTTATCTTTTTTATAGATACTGAACTCAAAAACATTAATGAGAAAAAATATAATCTACAAGAAAGATTGGATCAAATGAATATAGAACTTGAATAGATATTTTTTCCAAAAGAACTGTTTTACATAGGCACAACAAGTAAACAATACCCATGTTGGAGGAGTCATAACTGGTTATTACTCTATCTGGAGGGGATGATCACCTGCACATGTACAGATAGACAGATGTACAATGATTTTTTAAAGCTCAATAAATTTACTTTATAATTTTAGCTTAAATTCTCATAAGTTAGAAGCATCTGATAAAATGCCATTTTTCAGTTACAGTCATATTTTTTATCCATATATATCTTTGTTCAAACTCCCTTCCCCCTCCCACACATCCCATTCACTCTCTCTTCTCCTCATCACTATATCTCCTCCCCATCAAGGGCAGGAGGTCCCAAGGTCCCAATGTGGCTTAGTTCAGCATCCATTCCTGGCAGATCTGCTTTCCTTACCCTAACATCAAGAAGAGGTCAGGTGTTTCTCTGGAGGGATTAGGCTCAAAGGTATTAGTCCAAGGTCTTTCAGATTACAAGCTGTTCAGTGGTTGTGGTTTGCAGCTTGGGCATGCTTTGCTTTTTGCTTTTTTCCTTAAAATCCACAAATGGGTGAGTATATCCCCTGCTTATCTTTCTGGAATTGTGATAACTCCCTCAGGAGGATATTCTCCAAATCCATCCATTTACCTACAAATTTTAGGATATTATTTTTTCGTACTGCTGAGTAGTACTTCATTGTATAGATGTACCACAGTTTGTTAATACATTCCTTAGTTGAGGGGCATCTAGGTTGTTTCCAGGTTCTTGCTACTATGAATAATGCTGCTATGAACATAGTTGAGCTAATGCCTTTGGAGTGTGAATGTGCATGTTTAGGGTATAATACCAGAAGTGGTATTGCTGGATCCTTGGGGATTGATTTCCAGCCTTATGAAAAACTGCCATAGTGCATTTCAGAGTAGCTGAACAAGCTTACACTCCCACCAACAATGGAGAATTGTTCCACTTCCTCTGCAACCTGTTCAGCATAGGCTGTCATCTGTGTCTTTTATCTTAGCCATTCTTAGAGGTGTAAGGTTGTATTTCAAAGTTGTTTTGATTTTTAAATAATTTCAGAAATTACAGTGAGGCATAATCTCACATCTGTTAGCATAGCTGTTATGAAAAAGACCAAAGGTGGATTTTGGTAAATGTGGAGATGGCAAACCAAATAACCTTATCCAAATATTTATCTTTAGAGAAAATAATAACAGTATTTCCCTTAAACTATCAAAAGAGAAAGCAACTAGGCATTTGTCTTCATACCTATATTGACCAGAGAGCTACTACAGAGGTCTAAGACATTTTTAATATAAATTTTATTCCTGTTTTTTTTTTTTTTTTTACTATTTCCCTGTCCTTGGATAAGCTCTATGAGCATTTAATGTATTTGCCTCTATTTTTCCATTTTAAAAGACAAAATAAGTTTTATAAAATAAAAAGAGAGGATTGAGAATAATTTGTTCTTAAAGAAAAAGTATATTTCTGAGAAACAAAACTATAAAATATAGTTTAAATGTGTATTTTATATGATTTGTTGTATTGCCTCGGGATACATGTCTATTTATATCTATACTGATGCAATGAAATAACCTTAGCAGATCATGTAAGAAGGAAAAACATGAAATTTAGTTTATATATATCATATTTATAAATAATTAATTTTTATGCATAATTATGATATAGCTTAATACACTCTTTTCTCCCTCTCCTTGAACATATATATTATTGTTCACTATTCTATTGTTATGAAAGCAGAGGGGAATGGAATGAAAAGTCGTGTTAGATGCTAAAATGCCTATGGCTAGACTTCAGGTGTGAAGACCTGATATATGACCAGTATTTCCTGAGTGCAATTATTGTAAATTTTAAGATAAATGTTTGTTAACATATGTAAATCTTGTAAATGGAATGTTTGAAAATCTCTAAATGATATTATATTTCATTGAATATTTTTGTCCTCTATGTCAAAAATCAGGTGTTTATAGGTTTTTGGGTTAATGTCAGGATCCTCAATTCTATTCCATTGATCCACAAGTCTGTATTTATGCCAGTACCAGGCTGTTTTTATTAGAGTAGCTCTACAGTATAACTTGAAGTCAGAGATGGTGATGCCTCCTGAGGGTCTTTTGTTGATCAAAATTGTTTTGGCAATCCTGGCTTTCCTGATACTCCAAATAAAGTTGAGTATTGTTCTTTCAAGTCCATAAAATATTTTGTTGGGATTTTGATGGGCAGTGGATTGAATCTGTAGATTTCTTTTGGTAGAATTGCCATTTTTTTCATTTCTTTTTTTTATAGTTTTATTTATTTTGTATTTATAAAGAAAAACAGTAAAATGAATTTAAAATGCTGATAAGTTAACAATAACTATAAAGAAAATAAAAATCATAAGCATGTCTTATCAAGGGTGATAATGCAAATAAGTTTGCTACACATACAATTACTTTGTGTTCAGCTTTCCCTCTGAATTTTTTTTTCTATCCCTGTATATCCTTATTCAAGGTCCCTGCCCCCTCCCACCACATCACGTCATTTTTCATCTCCATAACTCCCCATCCCCTCCCTGTGCAGGCAGCAGACAGTCCCATGGTCACACTGACCCATTATTAATGCTTAGTTCACTTTCCACTCCTGGAAAATCCAGTTTAGTTCCCCCTCCTTCAAGAGTGAGTCAGGTGTTCCTATAGGTGGAGTGGGAACCAAAGGGTCAGTCCAGGGTGTTTCTGATCCGAAGCTGTTCAGTTGTTGTTTGCAGCTTGGGCATGCTTTGCTTTTTTCTTGTTTGTTTGTTTGTTTGTTTCTTTGTTTGTTTAGAGTCCACTAATGAGTGAGTACATCCCCTGCTTATCTTTCTGAGTTTGTGATACCTCACTCAGGAGGATATTCTCCAAATCCATCAATTTTACTGCAAATTTTAGGATATCATTTTTTTCTTACTGCTGAGTAGTATTCCATTGTGTAGATTTACCACAGTTTGTTAATCCATTCTTCAGTTGAGGGACATCTAGGTTGTTTCCAGGTTCTTGATATTACAAATAACACTGCTATGAACGTAGTTGAGCTAATATTTTAGAGTGTGACTGCATCTTTAGGGTATGTACCCAGAAGTGGTATTGCTGGGTCCTTGGGAACATTGATTCTCAATTTTCTGAGAAACAACCATACTGCATTCCAAAGTGGCTGAAGAAGCTTATACTCCCATCAACAATGGAGTAGTGTTCCCCTTGATCCGCATCCTCTCCAACAGAGGCTGTCATCTGGGCCTTTTATCTTAGCCAATCTAACAGGTGTTAGGTGGTATCTCAAAGTTGTTTTGATTGGCATTTCCGTGATTGCAAAAGATGATGAACACTTTTTCAGGTGCCTTTCAGCCATTCGTAATTCCTCTGCTGAGAATTCCCTTTAAGATCTGAACCCCATTTTTTTGATTGAGTTATTCAAGGTTTTGGGCTCTAGATTCTTGAGCTCTTTATATATCTTAGAGATCAGTCCTCTATCACATGTTGGGTTGGTGAAAATCTTTTCCCATTCTGTACGCTGTGGTTTTGTCCTATTGACAGTGTCCTTGGCTTTACAGAAGCTTCCTAGCTTCAGGAGATCGCACGTATTGATTGTTGGTCTTAGTGTCTGTGCCACTGGTGTTATATTTAGGAAGTGGTTGCCTGTGCCAATTCATAGAAGTGTATTTCTCACTTTCTTTTCTATCAAGTTCAAAGTGGCTGGGTTTATGTTGAGGTCTTTGATCCACTTGAATTTGAGTTTGTACAGGGTGACAGGCTCAGATATATTAGAATTTTTCTACCAACTTCCATCCAGCTATGCCAATTTGTTAAACATACTATCTTTTTTTCCATTGAATGTTTTGGGCCTCTTTGTCAAAGATCAGGTGTTCATAGGATTTTGGGTTAATGTCTGGATCCTCAATTCTATTCCATTGGTCCACAAGTCTGTTTTTATGCCAGTACCAGGCTGTTTTTATTACTGTAGCTCTATAGTATAGCTTGAAGTCAGGGATGGTGATACCTCCTGAGGTTTTTTTGTTGAGTAAAATTGTTTTGGCAATTCTGGCTTTCCTGTTATTCCAAATGAAATTGAGTATTGTTCTTTCAAGGTCCAAAAAATATTGTGTTGGGATTTTGATGGGCAGTGCATTGAATCTGTAGATTGCCTTTAGTAGAATTGCCATTTTTACTATGTTGATCCTACCAATCCAGGAACATGGGAGAGCTTTCCATTTTCTGATATCCTCTTCAATTTGTTTCTTCAGTGATTTAAAATTTTTGTCAAATAGGTCTGTTACTTCTTTGGTTATAGTTACTCCAAGGTATTTAATGCTATTTGCAGCTATTATAAAGGGTAATGTTTCCCTTATTTCTTTTTCAGCTCTTCTATCTTTAGTGTATAGAAGGGCTACTGATTTCTTTGAGTTAATCTTGTATCCTGCTACATTGTTCAAGTTGTTTATCAGCTGTAGTTGTTCCTTGGAAGAATTTTGTGGGTCACTTAAGTATACAATCATATCATCTGCAAATGGAGATAGTTTCATTTCTTCTTTTCTAATTTTTATCCCCTTAGTCTCTTTTCATTCCCTTATTGCTTTAACTAAAACTTCGAGAATTATATTGAATAGATAAGGGGAGAGAGGACATCCTTGTCTAGATCCTGAAATTGCTTTGAGTTTTTCTCCATTAAGTTTGATACTGGCTGTAGGCTTCTTCCAAATTGTCTTTATTATATTTAGGTATTCTCTCTGTATTCCTGATCTTTAATTCCAGGGCTTTAATCATAAAGTCGTATTGAATTTTGTCAGAGTCTTTTTGAGCATCTAAGGATATGATCATGTGGTTTTGTTCCTTTAGTTTTTTTATATGTGGATAACATTTACAATTTTTCATATGTTAAAGCAGCCATACATTTCTGGGATGAAGCCTACTTGGTAGTGGTGGATGATATCTTTTATACATTGTTATATACGGTTTGCCAAAACTTTGTTGAGAATTTTTGCATCAATATTCATGAGTGAAATTGGTCTGTGATTTTCCTTCTTTGTTGTGTCTTTGAGTGGCTTGGGTATTAGGGTAATTGTGGCCTCATAAAAGGAATTTGGCAATATTCCTTCAGTTTCTACTGTGTGAAATAGTTTGAGGAGTAACAGTAGTAATTCTTCTTTGAATGTCTGGTAGAATTCGGCACTGAAACCATCTGAACCAGGGCTTTTATTTTTGGGGAGGTTTTTAATGACAGGTTCAATTTCCTTAGGGGTTATAGACCTGTTTAGGTAATTAATCTGATCTTCATTTAATTTTGGTAGATGGTACCTGTCCAGAAAGCTGTTCATTTCTTCTAGGTTTTCCATTTTTGTGTAATACAGATTTTCAAAGTATGATCTTATAATTCTCTCTACTTCCTGGGGGTCTGTTGTTATGTCCCCCTTTTCATTACTGATTTTGTTGATTTGGACACTCTCTCTCTGTTTTTTGATTAGTTTGGCTAAGGGCTTATGTGTCTTGTTAATTTTCTCAAAGAACCAACTCTTAGATTCATTGATTCTTTGTATTGTTCTTTTTGTTTCAATTGTATTGATATCAGCTCTAAGTTTGATTATATCCTCCTGTCTACTCCTTCTAGGTGAGTTCGCTTCTAATTGTTCTAAGGCTTTCAGCTGCGCTGTTAAGTCTCTAGTGTGGGACTTCTCAAGGTTTTTCATGTAGGCATCTAGTGCTATGAATTTTCCTCTTAAGACTGCTTTCATTGTGTCCCACAAGTTTGGATACATTGTAGATTCATTTTCATTGAATTCTAGGAAGACTTTGATTTCTTTCTTAATTTCTTCCTTGACCTAGATGATTCAGCTGATTGATGTTTAGTTTCCATGAGTTGGTAGGCTTTCTTTGGGTTTTGTTTTTTTTGTTTTTTTTTTTTTTAAACTTTATTTATTTATTTATTTATTTGCTTGCCTTGGTGTTTGCCTGGAACTGGAACTACAGACAGTTGTTAGCTGCCATGTGGGTGCTGGGAATCGAACCCGGGTCCTCTGGAAGAGCAGACGGTGCTCTTAACCACTGAGCCATCTCTCCAGCCCCCTTTCTTTGGGTTTTGATGTTATTGAACTCCAACTTTATTCCCTGGTGGTCTGATATGTTACAAGTGATTATTTTCATTTTTTTGTATCTGTTGATATTTGCTTTATGATCAATTATGTGGTCAATTTTGGAGAAAGTTCCATTAGGAGCTGAGAAATATGTATATTCCTTTGCATTTGGGTGGAAGCTTCTGTAGATATCTATTAAATCCATTTGCATCATAACCTTTTTTAGACTCCTTATTTCTCTGTTGAGTCTCTGTCTAGTTGATCTATCCAGGGTTGAAAGTGGGGTATTGAAGTCTCCCTTTATTAGCGTGTAAGAATTAATGTGGGATTTGAGCTTTAGGAGTGTTTCTTTTACATAAGTAGGTACCCTTATATTCTGGGCATAAATATTCAAGATTGAAATCTCCTCTTGACCAATTTTTCCAGTGATGAATAACTAGTGACCATCTTGGTCCCTTTTAATTGCTTTTAGCTTGAAGTCTACTTTGTTAGATATTAGGATTGCAACCCCTGCTTGTTTCTTAGGACCATTTGACTGGAAACTCTTTTTCCCAACCCTTTATTCTAAGCCTGAGTCTGTCTTTGCAGTTGTGGTGTGTTTCTTGTAGGCAACAGAAGGATGGCTTCTGTTGTTTTATCGATCTTGTTAGTGTGTGACGTTTTATAGGAGAGTTGAGTCCATTGATATTAAGGAAAATTAGTGACCTTTGATTGATATTTCCTGCCATTTTTGGTGGTAACTTGTTTACATGTCCTTTCTCTTGAGTTTTCTTCTGTGAAATTATTGATTGTTTGTGATTTCGTGGGTGTATTTGTGGTCTTTAGGTTGGAGTTTTCCCTCTAATACTCTCTGTAGTGCTGAATTGGTAGATGGATATTGTTTCAGTCTGACTTTGTCATGAAATATCTTGTTTACTTCATCTATGGTGATTGATAATTTTGCAGGGTATAGTATTCTAGTTTGGCAGCCATGGTCTTTTAGGGTCTGCATAACTTCTGACCAAGCCCTTCTACCTTTCATTGTTTCCATGGAATTGTCAGGCATTATTCTGATGGGTCTGCCTTTATATGTAAATTGGCCCTTTGCTTTTGCAGCTCTTAAAATTTTTTCTTTGTTCTGTTTGTTTTGTGGCCTGATTATAATGTGGCGCACTGACTTTTTTGGGGGGTCATATCTAATTGGTGTTCTGTAAGCTTCTTGTATCTTTATAGGCATTTCCTTCTTCAGGTTAGAGAAGTTTTCTTCTATGATTTTATTGAAAACATTATCTGTGCCTTTGAGCTGGTATTCTTCTCCTTCTTCAATTCATATTATTCTCAAATTAGGTCTTTTCATAGTGTCTCAGATTTCTGAAACATTTTGAGTTATAGCTTTTTTAGTTTTACTATTTTCTTTGACTGATATATCTATTTGAGCTACTGAGTCTTCCACTTCAGAGATTCTATCTTCTGTCTCTTGAACTCTGTTTTTTATGCTTGTATCTGTGGTTCCAGCTTTTTTCTTCAGATTTTCCATTTCCATCTTTGCCTCATTTTGTGCCTTTTTTATTACTTCTATTTCAGCTTTTAGTTCCCAGTATGTTTCTTTCATAGATTTTTTTCATCTCTTCCAATTTTTTTTGTTTGTATTTTCTTCTATTTCTTTAAGGCTATTTTTCATATCTTCTTTGAGAGCTTCGATGATCATCAAAAAGGAATTTTTGGTGTTGCTTCCTTCTGTTTCCTTTTCATTGCCCAGTTCAGGTCTTGTATTTGTAGGATCACCACTTTCTTCTGGATTTACCTTGTTCTTTATATTATTATGTAAGTTTTTACACTTGTGTCTGCCCATTCCTTTAGTGGTTCATGATTAGGTGACTCCTTGTCAGTTGTGGCACTCAGGCTTGTGTGCTTCCTGTCACCTCTGAGGAAAAAGTCTGCTCAATCACTACTTCTGCACTGTGCAGGGGACTGAATTTCAAGTCTTCATTCTTTTCTCTGTTTGACCAATAGGAGGCAGGGTGGAGGCCATGTAAACTCCTTCAGCAGCAGCTGGGGGGACTGTGGCAGTCAGAGTTTATCTCTGCCTGCTGTCAAGTGTGCTGGGACGAGCTCTGCAGAGAGCACCCGGTCCTGGAACCAGAACTGGAATGAGAACCATTGTGAGCTCAACTCTCCCTGGCAGGGATACAGGTGCTGGGGCCTGCTGACACCTCCTCTCCTCTGGGCAGGGTCTGAGTCTGTCCTTCAGGGTCCCCAGTCCTTATCTGTTTGCTCAGTTAGAGGTAGGTAGCTGTGCAAATTCCCTCAGCAGCAGCTGGGTGGATCCTGGCAGGCAGAGTTTTTCTCTGCCTGCTACAGAATGTGCCGGGACACGCTCTGCAGACAGCACCGGGTTCCGGAACCAGAACCGATGGGAGCTCAACTCTCCCTCAGAATTGCCATTTTTACTATGTTTTTCCTACCTATCCAGGAGCATGGGAGGTCTTTCCATTTTCTGATATCCTTTTCAATTTCTTTCTTCAGTAACTTAAAGTTTTTCTCAAATAGTTCTGTTGCTTCTTTGGTTATACATACTCCAAGGTATTTAATGCTATTTGCAGCTATTATGAAAGGTGATGTTTCCCCTTTTTCTTTTTCAGCCCTTTCAGCTTTAGTTTATATGAGGCTACTGATTTCTTTGAGTTAATCTTGTATTCTGATACATTGCTGAAGGCGTTTGTCAGGTGTAGTAGTTCCCTAGTAGAATTTTGTGGGTCACCTATGTATACAATTATATCATCTGCAAATATAGTTTCACTTCTTCTTTTCCAATTTATATCCCCTTAATCTCCTCGTGTCCTCTTATTGCTTTAGCTAAAACTTTGGGAACTATGTTGAATAGATAAGGGGAGAGGGAACAGCCTTGTCTATTTTCTGATTTTAGTGAGATTGCTTTGAGTTTTTCTCCATTAAGTTTGATGTTGGCTGTCAGGTTCTTGTAAATCTCCTTTGTTATATTTAGATATTTTCCCTAAATTCCTGATCTCTTCAAGACTTTTATCATACATGAGTGTTGGATTTTGTCAAAGGCTTTTTTAGCATCTTAGGAGATAATCATGTGGTTTTATTTTCCTTCAATTTGTTTATTTGATGTAGGACATTTACAATTTTTTGTATTTTGAACCAGCCCTGCATTTCTAAGATGAAGCCTATTGATCATGGTGGATGACGTTTTTTAATATGTTGTTCCATACAGTTTGCCAGAATTTTGTTGAGAATTTTTGCATCTATGTTCATGAGCATAATTGGTGTGTAATTCTCTTCCTTTGTTGCATCTTTGAGTGGCCTGTGTATCAGGGTTATTGTAGCCTCATAAAAAGCGTTTGGCAATATTCCTTCAATTTGTGCTGTGTGAAACATTTTGAGGAGTAGTGGTAATAGCTCATCTTTGAATGTCTGTTAGAATTCTGCACTGAAACCATTTGGGCCTGGGCTTTTTTTATTTGGGAGGCTTTTAATGACATCTTCAATTTTCATTAGAGTTATAGGTCTGTTTAGGTCTCTAATGTGATTTTGATTTAAGTTTGGTAAGTGGTACCTGTCTAGAAAGCTATCCATTTCTTCTAGGTTTTCCAGTTTTGTGGAGAATAGATTTTCAAAGTATGACCTGATAATTCGGATTTCCTGGGGGTCTGTTGTTATGTCCCCTTTTTCATTTCTGATTTTGTTAATTTGGATACTCTTTCTGCTTTTTGGTTAGTTGCAAAATTGAAATTCATCTGCTTTTCATTGTAAACAATGTCATAACTGCTAAGATTAAAATATAGTATGTTTCTTTTAAAAAAATTATGCCTTAAAGAGTTAATAAAGCTTTAAATTTTGGTATGCTTATTCATAGTGTAAGATACAGGAATTAGCTTCTAGATATAGGAATATTTTAATTATAATAGCAGAAAAAATTGTTGTTTACCATTTTCTCCAATTAGCTTCATGGTAATCAAATAAATGGTTCCTGTAACTAAAAGATAGAAAACAAATAACATTTAATTCTTTAGATTGGCTGCAAGTTGTTAAAATTTTAAATATTCATATTCTATATACACAAGTAGTTCTCAGTTGGAATTGCTTGATAATTGAAAAGAAATTCAACACATCTAAGATTTAAGGTATATACTGGATAAAATCTATAAAAGAGTTCATGGCATTTGGAAGCACATAAGGAATCGCAGTGCTTGTTATATGCAAACATTATCTCTTTTGAGAGAATTTTTTTTCAGTACCAACAACTGAGTAAACAACAAGAAAACAGAACTTGCTTAATAATTTGGAATGTTGAGCTTATTTTGAATGCCTAATGGAATTACATGGAATGTGAAGGAAACCTGTATTATATTCTTGAAATCAGTATTACAATATTTAAAAAAAAAATAAAACAGATGACATGAAAATTGACTTCAGAAAAAAAAAACTCAATTCTTTTCCATTTTTTGGGTCATTTTTTAATCAATAAAGTCACATTTTCTTTTCTTTTTTTTTAAATTTTTTTTAACTTTATTTATTTATTTGTTTATTTGCCTGGAACTGGAACTACAGACAGTTGTTAGCTGCCATGTGGGTGCTGGGAATCGAACCCGGGTCCTCTGGAAGAGCAGACGGTGCTCTTAACCGCTGAGCCATCTCTCCAGCCCCTAAAGTCACATTTTCTATCCAAGTGCTATATCCTTGTTCAAGGTCCCTTCCCCCTCCTACCACCTCTGCATCTCCCCATCTTCTCCCCAGCAAGGGCAGGAGGTCCCAAGGTACCAATATGGCTTAGTTCAACATTCACTCCTAGCAGATTCAGTTTCCTCACTCCAACATCAAGACTGAGTCAGGTGTTCCTCTAGAGGGAGTGGCATCCAAGGTGCTGGTCCAAGGTGTTTCAGAACCCAAGGTGTTCATTTGTTTGTTGTTTGCAGCTTGGACATGCTTTGCTTTTTGCTTTTTTGTTTAGAGTCTACTAAGGAGTAAGTACATCTCCTGCTTACCTTTCTGGGTTTGTGATACCTTGCTCAATAGAATATTTTCCAAATCAATCCATTTGCCTGAAAATTTTAGGATATCATTTTTTCTTACTGTTGAGTAGTAATCCATTGTGTAGATGGTTTGTTTGTTAATTCATTCTTCAGTTGAGGAGCATCTATGTTGCTTACAGGTTCTTGCTATTATGAATAATGCTACTATGAATGTAGTTGAGCTAATGCCTTTGGAGCGCAAATGTGCAAACACTCAATTCTTAATTTGGATTACAATATATAAATATTTGAATATATTTTGGGAGCTTAAAATGACACACCCAATACTTTACTGATGCAAAGTATATATTCGCAAATGTGCAATTCTCAGGGCATATTCTTGCTGTACACTCAGCATAATTATATTTTAAAATAATAAATCTGAACATGATGGTTCAATCATGTAATTCTATCATTTAGAAGTTGCAAACAGTAAAATCAGAAGATTATGAAATTCCCTACTTAAACTCAGTGGATCATAAAGCAAAAGTGAACAAGCAAAGCAAAAATGCATGAAAATGCTATGGAGATGTGGGAGGACGAAAAAGGTAGTACATGGGTTGGAGGATGACAAATAAAATATTGGAGAAATTAATTGGAATTAGAATATCTTTACACATGCATAAATATTCAACAATAAATTAATAAAAATATAACAAATTAAAATGTTTAGGGTTATCCTCAATTATATAGTGACTGTGGAGCCATTTTTGGCTATGTAAGGCTTTGTCTCAAAACAAAACAAACAAACAAACAACAAACCCAAAACAAATTTCTAATGACTTTATTGTTCTTTTCATTACCTGCTCTTTCAATTGTTTCTACCTCCCTCTCTTCCTTTATACATTCTACTTTCTCTATTGGTAAGCATTCCTTTAGGTGCTTTTCTATTACTGTGGTAAAACATCACTGCTAAAACAACTTATAAGATAAAGTATGTAATGTGAGTACTGATTTCAAAGGGACAGATCCCATGAAGGCAGAGCCAAGGAACTGCTAAGACAGAGTGAGCTATCCCAGGACTGTGGTGAGGAACAGAGTATGCCTTTCCAAGTGCAGTAGTAGGGGTACTCTCCTTTGAAGGGCAGGGTCACCTCTCCCTGCCTGAGTCATTGAGTCCAGGCTTAGCAAGTCAGTTCTCAGATAATAGGAGGTGACAGCTCTGCAAGGGCTCTTGTACTTCAACACATTGTTCTCACTAGCCCTGTGGTAACACAGACAACAGATATCAGCATAGATCCCCAGCTTCAGAAAGACCAGAAACCCAGACAAGGTCAGAAGCAGCACCTTGGGCCTGAATGTCACCATGAGTTCAGGTGTCAGCACATGCCTCTGCAATTGACATGGGACCATCTTCTGCAGGGTCCCTGGACTCTAATATGGCCCCAGATGGCAGGGCAGATCCTGGGCATCTTCATTGGCTTTGGTAATAAGAGAAACCATGCACATCAACCCAAACCCTAGCTGAGGTACAGCCATGAACTCAGACATAGCTCTCAGTAGCAACTTGATCTGGACAAGGTCCTAGCCCTGGGTGGCAATGCAAACTACTCAAATCAGCATGGCTCTAGCAATGGCACACCCCAACATGATCATAGATAGTGGCCCAGAACTCTGACACTTTTATGATTTTTGGTGGCAATTTGGGCCATGGACATCAACACAGACTCTTACTGTAGTAGGACCATGGACTCAGACATGGTCCTTGGCAGCAGCTTGAGACTGGATGTCACCATGGCCCTACCTGGCCACTTACATCAGCCCAGTCCTCCTCCTCACCTTCACCTCTCTAGATCTTCCTTTCTCCATAGGACATGAAGCATTATGTTTCTCTCTCTCTCTCTCTCTCTCTCTCTCTCTCTCTCTCTCTCTCTCTCTCTCTCTCTCCCCCTCTCCCTATATATTTTCTCACCATAATGGTTCTGTGTGGGTCTGAGGTTTCTCCTCCCAGCCCACAGCAATAAGCCTCATGCAGACATGTAGTGCCTACACTTTTTAATCAATAGGTCATTAACCTAAAGCTATAACACATTCCAGCTACTTGTGGTTGTATCTCAAGTGGACATCCAGAAGGGAGGGATGATAGAATAGTGAGTCTCTGCAGTGTTGATTTTAAATTGTTGTTTTCCATGTGGCAATTTTTGGTAGTACTGTACATTTTTGGTAGTACATCATCCTACTATGACATTTCTACTATTTCCTCTCTCTCCTCTCTGTTTTCTCTCATCCTCCCTCTCTTCATTTTTACTATCACCTTCATTCCAGTGATTCATATCTTGATATGCTTTATCAAGCTCTTATATAGAAGACATGAAATAGTTGTTAAAGCTTGTTTGCTGCTTCTAACATGGTAGTTGGTGATCGTGTTCTAATATAGTAGGAGGAAAAAAATAAGATCCCTTACATGCACCAAGAGCTCTATTCTAATGAATTATTCACTTCCCACATGGTTTAGGATAGTAGAGAATGGAAGTACCTTAAGTGCCTTCAATTTAGGGATTAGATTTTCTCAGAAAAATTTTGCATAGACATCAGTATTCCAATGAGAGCAGCAAGCTTTTTTTATTTGCATTCTGAGTCCCATAAAAGCAAACCACATGAGGCTACAGAAATGGCTCTGATGTTAAGAGTAATTGCTACTCTTCCAGGTGTACTGATTTCAATTCCCTGCAACCAGATAGTAGCTCACAACCATCTATAATGAGATCTGATACATTCTTCTGGTATGCAGGCATACATACACACAGAATTCTGTGTACATATTAAATACATACACACACACATACATACATACATACTTACATACAAATTTTTGAAAGATAATCACATATGATATTAAACCAGTGAAAAGCTATGGATTTTGTTAAACCAAAACTCTACACAAAACATTTCCATTTCAGTTGGAGGATGATTTTTATTAATGTATTGTCTATGGTAATTTGAGCATTTAGAACATGGAAACCTTATTTTGAGATAAGATCTTGCTGTTTGGTTCAGGTTGGCTTTGAACTCACAACCTTCCCACGTCTGCCTTTTGAGTGATAGAATTAGACATGTATTAACATGCCTGATTAAAATGTGGCAACTATTGATTCCAGGGATTATTTGAAATATAATAATACTATAGATCCAGAGAACTTAAATTCTATCCCACTGTAGTCATTTATTATGAAATTACTTTAATGTTATTGACCTTCACCATACTGTAAAATGAAAATATATACATTGCCACAAGGAAATTTCCAACCTGCCTCACATGGTTACCAGGATACTAGAATTATAATTAATAATTCTAGAATTTTCTTTACATCTCTAGAGAATTGCACAAATAGATTTTTGTTTTCTCAAATTCACAAACTTGAATTTCACCTTTACTACTGTCAAAAAATTTTACCTTCTAATTTTAACAATACTATGCTCATGAGATAAATATGAGAGTCATTTGTATATTTCAAGCAAATAATATTATCTACAGTGTAATTTCTATTGAAATAAAATAACTGGTGATGCCCTTTATGAGAACTGACATAAGGCCAATACACACTTTTTTACATTGTCTAAGCCCATCATTTAATCTTACTAATTTTTAAAAGATTTTAGTTATTAATATTTTAAAGAAAAACAAAATGAAATAGTATTTCTAAACTTTTATTTATTTATATTTATTTATATTAGCATACAATGTGTGTCTTACGAAAATTATATATACCATGGCACACGAATACATCTTTGTGGAATCACAATTTTCCCTCTACTTTTTTTTAAAGGACTTTATTTTCTAGAAAATGTATAAAATAAAGTGACAAGAAAAAAATGAAATATGCATTGGTGGTATAGTGCTGAACATAGCTGCTTTTCTTCTACTTTTACTGGTGTTTCAAAGATCAAACTTGAGTGTCCAGGCTTCTATTTCAAGAGGATCTGCTGAATCATTCCACTAGCTGCTGGCATAGTATATTTTACATAAAAATTTCCCCCCAAATCATATGGTTCTTCCAAATACTTTGTTTTGGGGCTATAGAGTTTGCTCAGTAGTTAAGAGCTCTTATTGTTCTTGAGAGGAGATAAAGTTGGTCCTCATCACCTGCATGCCAGTTTACAACCACCTCTAATTCCAGTTCCAGGATATTTAATACATCCTTCAGACCTTCATGAGCTCATGATAGACAAGCCTATACCCAGGTACACACAGACATATGTATAAATTTTAAAAATAAACACATTGTAAAGGAAAGGCTGGAGTGATACCCTCATAGTTAAAAGTATAGTTTGTTCTTTCAACATGCACATGGTGGCTTCTAAGAATCTGTACTTCTGGTTCCAGGGGATCCAATGTTTCTTCTGGTCTCTATGGGCACCAAGCACACATGTGATGCTTTCAAGGCACACCTGCAAAGCACATACTCATGAATACACATCAAAATGTATCTTAAAATAAACTAAAATATTCTGCCTTGTTATGTGCACTATGAGAGAAAAGCACTGAATCTGGTTTGATGGTTTCTCTTCTTGCCCATTGAAACAAATAAAATGAGAAAAACACTCCTTGGGAAAAATGAAAACATCTTAAAATAGGGAACAGAAGTCCTATTTTGCAGTGGGATTTCAATACACAGGAAAAGGAGTGCTTTCACTGATCCTTATTAAGTTGTAGTACTCACTAGGGCCCTAATTCTCAATTTGGTGATTTATAACTTTGGTTGCAGTGTTCATCTAGCTGTGTGCTTCTTTTATATTTCCTTCTTAATATAAGTTTTCTAAAAGTAAACTAGTCTAGAGAGGCATTAAATCCTTGAAAATTCAACTTCTGTTACAAAGAAATCTTATTTTACCTTCTATAGTTAATTTGTGTAGTTCGTCTACAATTCTCTCTCTCTCTCTCTCTCTCTCTCTCTCTCTCTCTCTCTCTCTCTCTCTCTCTATCATTTTTTGGTGGGAAATGGAAAATAGTTCTTAATGGTATGCCATACGATTAGGTGGGAAATATGGTGGTAGATGTGAAATTAGTGGTTTGAGTTTTGAAAATCCAGAGCTGAATCCATCTTATTCTGCCACATAATTGGCTTTGTGTAAGTCACTGTTCCTTTAGGGATCAATTTAGTCTTCTGTAAAACTAAAATCTCTTCCATTTTGAGCATTCTACACCTGATTTAAGAAATAAAATGCTGAAAATAAGACCCTATAAGCTGCATCAGTGACTCGTCAGTCTAAGTTAATACTGAAACATACTTTGAATTAATAGTTCATTGCAGCTAGTTCTTTAGTTGTATGACTAATGTGCTATCATAGAAAGTGGAGAAATAGTTAAAGAACTGATTCTTCCAAACACCTGGACATATGAATTATGATATTTAGATATGTATATTACCTAAAGAACATAAATATGTCAATCTGTTGTCTTAAATACAGCTAAATCTATGACGATTTTGTTGTTCTTTCCTGTCTCTCCTTGCTTCATAGTCAACTTTAATCTCAATTATCAAAGATAGTACTTTTTGACCTGTACTGAATTATTATTCCTGTTAAAATTTCATGTATTATGTAAGGCAGAAAGATAATGCTAGGGCCCTTCTTAAATCTTACTACAATGGTATATTCTAAGCTATCCACATCTATTAATTTCTTCTGCATCCAATACAACTGTGCCCGTTAGTAATGGTGATTGAGGAAGAGTCCCTGACTCTCAGTATGTTCCCAATAAAACCACTTAGGAACTTTTAGCCATGATGATTGTATTAGGTAATTTTTGCAACTTATAACACCTTGATTTTATACTACATTTAAACCTAGTTTGGCCTTTTAAATCCATTTAACAATGTGGGTGGTATTACAAGTATGTAAGTAATATTTGTGTCTGAGATCCACTAAGGAGTATGACTATGAAAATCCTAATGGTGCAGTTTCTTTTTATGTTGCAAGCTCGTTAGGCTTTAGGAGCCTGTGGATAAAACTTTTATCCCATTATCACACAGGGAGAGAAAGCAATCCACTAATCCTTGTCATTGCTTCTCACTTCACTTGTACCCTCCAAAGTGCAACTTGCAGGGGCAGATTTATAATTTCAAAGCAAGACACTCAATACTGAAAGTCTAGGGTGCAGAAGTCCCAAAAGGCCTGCAATTATTCTTCCACACACATGATCATAAAGTTATTAGATATCCTTTTTGTGAAAGAATGTCTGACAAGGGACACAGAGTGTGGTTCAGCTCAAGTCATGAATTTGATATAAGGCTTTTCAGGAAGTCATAGCAAAGGGCAATATGAGTCTACTTATTAGGACATGAGTTTTATTTCCACACGGTGCATCTGCTAATCTTTTGTTTTATATGGAACTGCTTGACAGAATTGTAAATGTCTTGAAATTCACACTTCTAAATATAGCTTTTGAACTTTCTATTATGTGAATCAATACTGTTAAAAACATACATAGAGCTGATAAAATTGAATAGATATCAAATATACCTTGAGATCTCCATTCTGCTCTTTGTCTAATTTGAATACAAAATAGGATGCATAGATAAAGCAACTCAAATATGAAATGGAAATAGAGAAGTGTAACTTTTTAAAAAACTACAAAACAAATCTTATATCAAAGCAAGTAAATGTAGCATGCTTCCAAATTTGATGTAACAATCCTAAATGTGAAAAGAGCTTATAGGCATAAATAACATACAGATGAACAGTTCCTCAAAATAGGCAAACAACAGAAAAGACAATGCAACACCCAAGAAAAAAATAAACAATGATGAGTGCAGGCCAGCCTAGGCTACAGGGTGAGACCCTTTCTCAACTATCAATTAATTTGTTAGTAAATTAGTACAAGTAAAATTAAGTGGCTATGGGTCAGAGAGACAGTCTGGATTGTAAAATGTTTGATATGTAACATGAAGACCTGAGTTTGGTCCCTATGCCCACTAAAACAGGGACATTGTGATGTGTATTTGTAATACCAGCTATAAGAACTAGGAGGTAGAAAGATCCTTCGGTAACCAGATCTAGATGAGTTATTTAGCTCCATATTCAGGAAAAAAAGAAATGGCATCAAATGTTGCCCTCTGACCTCCACATTACATAATAGTTTATATACACACATATGTCAATGTGAGCACATACATATGACAAAGCTTTTCAAACAATATATTTGTTGCTGATAAAGTTGCAGAAACATGAACATTGACATCCATAATTTATGAAACAGAGATAATATTTCTTTCGTGAAAAAAATATTTATATTATCCTAAATGACTTTTTAACACACAGATTCATTATGAAGAAATTTTACATGGCTACCAAATATTTCTACAGTCATATTTTGGAATATTACTTGCACAATAAAAAAAATGGGAAGAGATCACTCAATAATTTTTATTAAGTAAATACTGTAAATCCCTGCTAAAAAATGAAAATAATCATTATGTATGATACTGACAGAAATCTTTAATGAAGTGGGAATCTTCATAACAAAGATTAAATGAAAGATCCTATCATAGTGAATCATGGCTTGGTTTAATTTAAAAAATGTACATTATATACAGCCATATGTACACACAAAAAGTAGAGATTATTCACCAAAAATAAGTAACCAAAATAAATATGTATATTTAAATACAACCAAAGTAAAGAAGGCACAGTCAGAGATGTTTTATTTCCTTAAATTTAGTTGCATTTTAATATTTTCTAGAATATATCATAATACAAATATTCAAAAATAAAATACTTTTAAAGACTATGGAAATAGAGCATATATAGTTGTATGTTTTAAGACATCATGTCTTTAAATTACTATATATTACATGGGATGCACTAAATAAGCACAAAATTTGAAAATTTTCTAATAAATTGGATATAGTCTAGGGTGTACTCATAGAACATAACAGGTAAAAAAAGAAACCATAATACAGAACTCAAAAAACTAGAGACCAAAGCCCTAGTTAACCCAATTAAAAATGGGATTCAGAATTAAAAAGGGAATTATCAGAAGAATTGCAAATGGCAGAAAGACACTTGAAAAAATGCTCAACATATTTAGCCATCAGAGAAATTCAAATCAAAACAACTTTGAGATAAAGCTTTATACCTGTCAGAATGGTTAAGATTAAAGATTCAAATGACAGCCTATACTGCAGAGGATGCAGAATGAGGGGAACACTTCTACATTGTTGGTAGGAGTATAAGTTTGTTGAGCCACTCTGAAATGCAGTATGGCGGTTTTTCAGAAAACTGGAAACCAATCTCCCCAAGGATCCAGCAATACCACTACTGGGAGTATACCCTAAAGATCCACATTCACACTCCAAAGGCATTAGTTCAAATATATTTATAACAGCATTATTCATAATAGCAAGAATCTGTAAACAACCTAGATGCCCCTCAACTGAAGAAAGGATTAATGAACTGTGCTACATCTACATAATGAAGTACTACTCAGAATTAAGAAAAAATGATATCCTAAAATTCGCAAATGGATGGATTTGGAGAATATCCTCCTGAGCGAGGTATCACAAACCCAAGAAGATAAGCAGGGGTTGTACTCACTCATTAGTGGACTTTAAACAAAAAGCAAAGCATGTCCAAGCTGCAAACCACAATCACTGTACATCTTGGTATCTGAAGCACCTTGGACTGGCACCTTGTAGCCTATTCCCTCCAGAGGAACATCTGACTTTGTCTTGATGTTGGGATAAGGAAAACAGATTTGCCTGGAGTGGATACTGAACTAAGCCACCTTAGGATCTTGGGACCTCCTGCCCTTGCTGGGGAGGAGATGAGGAGATGGGGAGAAGAGAGAGTGACTGGGAGGAGCAGGAGGTAGAAGGGAGTTCGAACACGGGGATACATGGATAAAAAATGTGACTTTATTTTAAAAATTATAAAATAAATAAATAAAACAAACGATCAGTAGTATTATGAAAAAGTAATTATTTACAAAGATAATAAAAATCTTTTCTTATTCAATTTTCCAGTTATATTGAATAGGGCAGCAATAAACATGGATGTGCAAGTATCTATGTAGTAGGATGAGTGGTATATTCACTTGTGTGGTAGACCTATTTTCTGGTTTGTGCTTTTACTTTTTATGAAAAATTTACTTACTTATTTCCATAGTATAGTTACCAGTTTACACACTCATGGATAGTAAATAACTACCCCATCCCTTTCCCTTATAACTTCCCCAACATTTGTTGTGGTTGTAGTTTGAAAGAAAATGACCCCAAATGGAATGACACTATTGTGAGATGTGGCCTTGTTGGAGAAAGTATGTCACTGTGGCAGCAGACTTTGAGGTCTCTATCAAACTCTCCTCAATGTGACAGTCAGTCAATTTCCTATTGCCTCTGAATCAAGATGTAAAACTCTCAGCTCCAGCACCACATGTGCCTGCATACTGGCACATTCCTCATGCTGATGATAATGCATTGAACTTATGAATGGAAGCCACTTCAATTAAATAATTTTATTTATAAGAGTTGCTATGGTCGTAGTGTCTCTTCATGCAATAAAAACTCTAACTAAGGCAGAAATATTGCACCAATTCTATTTTGTATACAGTAAAATCTGGAGACAGATGTTGGGAGAAAGCTGAAATATCAGAAACTAAACCACAGCTAACTTTTACTTAGCCAACTCCTCAAGTTGAAGAGAGTAGGTCCTATATCCATGAGTCTTCAGACTGCCTGGATGTGCAGTCAAAAGCAAAAACTTCTTCCTTCTCCTGCCTTATGTTTCTTTGTTAACCTAGCTATTTCAATTTCTGGATCAAATTTGCCAGTTCTAAGATTAACGGTAGCTGTCACCACCTCCTAGTGCTTTTTGACCTTGAACTCACAGACATCCAGAGGATCTCTACCTCCCAAGTGCTAGGATTAAAGGCATGGTTCACTGCTCTCGGACCTGCATGGCTTGGTTGTAGATGACTCTGTCCTCTCATATTCCAGACTATTTTATTAACTATATCACCACATATCCACTTTTGCATCAAAAATAAAAAGGGTTATAACTAATATAAGAAAACTTTACATAAGAGGTACAATAACTATACACAATACATACAAACAACAATTGCATCAATAATGCCCAGTCCATTAACAGTTGACAAAATCAAAAAAAAATATTTTATCCTTTATGCTATTTGGGTGAGTCCAAAGGATTGTAGCTAATTAATTTCTACCTAACTTACATTACCAACTGAAAACCATATTTTGACTTCTCTCAAAGTTATATGTTTTTCATCTGAATTTTTTTTAAAATCTGTCACTAGAAACCTACAAATATAACTATTTCATCTCCAGCTCTCTCAGAGATAAGAGAACGATATGATATTAAGCAAGTAAAAAGGAAGTGCAAGCAAGCAACTTCAAAAATTAAAAAAAAAAAATAACAAAAAAACTGGCTGCCTGGACAGTCACTCAAGGTTCTTTTACATTGTTAAAGCATCCATCTTCAGCCTACAGACCTAGCATATCTGACAGACTTCTCTGTGAAGCGGAGATATTCTTAAAAACTGGCAAGGTTTGGCAGTTCTGTTTTGTATGTCCCGCTTTTTCTTTTTGAATACCATACTGTCAGCAGTGAGGAAGAGTGTTTTCTTGCCAAGTGGCTAACTTTGGCACAAAGAAAGTCAAATCCATATGGAGTTTCTTCCATGCTCATCATCTTCTCTGAAGTAGATTGGTGCTGCCAGGAGCAGACATGTCTCATTGTCATAGAAATTTAAAAAAAAATTACGCTATTAAAATATCTTCAATGTCATATTCTGTAGAACTCTGAAATGTTTAAAGATGACTACTGTGGGAGTATGTTCTAGTACTTCATTAATAATTGTCCTTCATATATTTTCTCTTTTCAGACCAGTGGTCCCACAGCTGTTTAATCCCAAATAAGCACACAGAAGTTTATAGTAATTATAAGCTGCTTGGTCTATGGCTCAGGATTATTACTTGCTAACTCTTATACTGTAAGTCAACCCATATTTCTATTAAGTTTAGCCATGTGGCTTGTTACTTTTTTGCTTAGTGCAGCATTCTCATCCCATTTCTTCTGCTTCTTGCTATCGTCTGCTCTCTTCTGCTTCCCAGAATTCTCCTAGTCTGGTTGTCCTGTCTCTACTTCTCTACTTCCTGTCTAGCTACTTGACCAATCAGCATTTTACTAAATCAATGTTTACATTAAAAAGCACAGTCCTATAGTACCTGTCTCTATTAAATATATCTCTGTTTGACCTTGAAAACATTCTAATATGACTATAAATTTATTTGTAATGACTAACTACTAACTTGCATTTTTATATCCTAACTACTTGGCAATAATAATTTTCAATAACTAACAATTTATATTACATTTTTAGATAAACTTTATAGGTACATTACCTTGAACAAGAGCAGAAATATATGTACAATAACAAAATTAATCTCAACATTGTATCAATATGCATAATTTCTATAAAATATAGAAAAATCAAATCCAACGTAAAATAAAACTAAGTAATTGCTTTTAAAAAGTATATTACATAATCTACCCATATATCCTATCATATCTATATTTATTTTTCAAACAAGAAACTCAAATCTAATTTTCCTTGTGCAGCTTTTTTCCTAACCATTACAAATAATGATTTGTAACTAATCATCCTTAATAATGACAACTATCCATAACCCATTGAAAGACAAAAACTTACCAGCCTACCTCTTGCAAATGGGGGCATTGTGTTCTTAAATTTCCTTTCTGCTTTCTGAAGGTAACAGCATCTTTAGGGGATCCTTAAAAGAAATATTTTGTTTAATTTTCAAGTCCTGGGATAGACAGCTGTATTATTTGTTGGCCAGTCTCTGCATAATGGGAAAGTGGAGGGCTTGTCTCAAGTTCTGGCTAGAGTAGTCTGTAAGGCTGGTTCATCTTAGCTACCCACCTAAAAATTGATCTGAGAAGTATGTAGTACAAAGCCAATCTGCAGTTGCGCTTTGTCAGCCTAGTGGCATTTTCATAGTCCATGTGAAATCATTGTTGTGGGGCACCATCTTCCTTTTGTAGATTTTAAAGGTCAGTTAGGCATCATCCTGGTTCATTGCAGAAAACTGATAAGAGACTCAAATTCAAAATAATCTACAGGAAACTAGTTTTTTCTAGAATTAATTAGTACTCTATATGAACATAAATATCACAACAAAAGTTTAAACATATTATACATTTTTATATAAAATTTACATATCATATGATTAATAGCAAATAAATAATCTCTTAATTTTTGTTAACTTTTATCCCATATCAAGTAGCCTTTATAATAAGATACAGAGATTTTGCATCTTTAATAAGAATGCTTCGTGTAGAGAAGGAGAGAGCCACATTCCAACTCCAAAGCCAGGTTTAATTTTCAACTGAACTGGGACTTCAACTTTTCTAAGAAGTAAAAATATATAAATGTTAGGCAGTGAGATCTTAATCTTTAGAGTCACTGGTACTAAGAGGTCTGATTATTCTTTGCTTGTAAATTTGTTTTCGATTCCCTTGCCTTTTACTTCAGACATCTAGATGTCCAAGGTCTTCTGACTTCTTGAAGATGGGTATTTCTAGTTTTCTGTAAAGGCAAAAATAGAACACTGCCCTGCCAGTTGTTTGATTAATTTTTTTACAACTTAAAGAATTGCCACATTGCTAGATAAACCATCGTATTTACTTATCAAGATGTTTCTCCTGTTGGAATTGTGTCTTTATTAATTTTGATGGTATCCATAACATTTTTTCATCTGCAGAAACAAAAGCAAAACTCTTTTTCCAGCATAACATGTCTTTATTGCCATTCTGAGGTCAACACATCTTTAAAGTGGCAGGCTGATTTAGCTCAGTATTTTTTTTTCTATAGTCCAATGCCTTTCCACAGGTGTTGCTCCTTTCTCTTTAGCATTGGGAAAATGCCCAGTTGTTTTACTTACAGGTTCAACTCTACATCATAATCCTAGAGTTAGGATTAAATGTCTGATTTACTAGTGTTTGGTTTTTAAGCCTTGAACTCACAGAGATTCAGAAAGATCTCTGTCTCCTGAGTAATGAAATTAAAGGCTTAGGTCACCACTCTCATTCCTGTACTGGGATTAAAAGCATGAGTTACCAACTGTCATTCCTGTGCTGAGATTAAAGGGATGAGTTACCACATTCTGACTCTCATGGCTTGAGTGTGGGTGATTCTGTTCCATAAATTCCAGGCTGATTTTATTAAGTATAAAATATATCACCACATACTGGGGATTTGAACTGAGGTTCCCATGTTTGTGAAGAGAACAAGCTAAAGAAACTTCTAGCCACTCTGAAGAACACAGCAAGATCAATAATACTTTTAGCTCTCATTAGTTTGTGTAGTTCAGCCAGCTATTCTTACATTAAATCAGAAAACTTCTTAAAAGTGAAAAGGGACACAAATAAGAAATTTGAAGTAGCCAGCTTTTGAAAGAAATTTTCAAGCAGCCAAGGGATTGGTTTGGCATCAAACCTGGAAATCATGCAGCCTAGGGGAGAAGCTATTGCAGCTGGAGAGTAAGATAAGTGCTACAGATCAGTAAAAGCAAGTACATGGAAGCATCATCATCAATTTATGGATGCTGTTCAGCTTCTTAATTCACAAAATAATGAACAGTAGCTAAATTCATAATTATTTTCTTCTGGTTACAAAATGACATGGTGCTAATCTCAATGTTCCAAAACTGTTTTAGGGTAATTTGTAAAGACTCTACAGCAATCCCCCTATGTTTGATTTGGTTCACCCACTCTCTCCCATCTATCCTTTCTTTTGGACCATCTTCATTAGATTGTCAAGTTCACACATTCTTTTTCACATTTGCATTTTATCTAAAAGAATGAAAACACTGGCAAAAAGAAGACAACATTCTTTCAGAGGTTTTGATGGGGTAAGTTAAGGTCAATGTTTTCAGCATTAACTCTGAATGTCCTTGTTTTTATGAAGTTAAGTCAGACTCTTAATATACAATTTAAATGCAGCTTTGACTGACTGGGAAATGTTATTTAAAATCCCCAGAAGACACAGATCAAAGGACAGTAAAAATGCATCCCATATTTGATTTAATGATGCTTTGAATTAAAGTAAACGGAACATATGTCAAAACCTTGATCCATTGATTATTCAAGTTCAGTTTAAGGCTAACCTGCTATAGCCTCACATGAGTCTATTGCCTAATATATAATGCATAGCAGACACTACCTGTTAGTAATAAATATCAATGACTTCAAAAGCATTATAGGTTTCTAAGCCTCAATGTAAGTTGTGTTGATAGCTTTAATGCGATGCTTTTCTTCTCTGAGATGCAAGATCCTACCTTCTTCCACCCAGCCCTGAGGAATTATAACAGAGATACACTGTTGTTTGAATCTAATAAGGAGTGGAATTTGTTTGTCAGTCTCTCAGTGTTTTGTTTCTCTCACTATTCTTCATTGAGGTGAAGTTCACAACTTTTATGATGTTGACTCCCACTTCCTCCATTATAACTATTTGTTACAATTTTGCCATTTAGTTTACACAACCCAGAGACTTCTGCTACCCTTTATGCAACCTTCTTTCATATCTCATACACTTGTTTCCATAGGAGTAATCCACATTTCTTACTGGATAGCTCACTTGTCTTTGCACCAAACATCCTTTGCTCCTTTTCCTATTAATAGTAAAATGTTCTCTCCCAGTCTCTTAGGCTTGAGGACTTCAGTCACTCTAAGCTACATTCTCTCTTCACGCACAATCAATTTCTAAGAGCTCTTGATCTTGCTTGGTTGGTATCTCTTGCATCTGTACCCTCCATTCTGTTTTCACTGCTTTAACACTCTAGTTAATGTTCTCACTACCTTTTATCCTGGACTACTTTAATAGCTTTCCAATTTCCCTCTCACCATTTATCCTTTTTTACTCTACTGAATGCTATATTCCCTGTCAGAAGGTCCTTTTAAGATAATTCTGATTATATTTTCACCATGCTCAAAATTTTATCACTGCCCATGGCTAGCCAGCCACATATTGACTACAGACTCTTAGTAAGGTCTCCTATGATGTAAAACCACATTTCAATTTCTGTGATTCATTTCTATAAAAAGTATAAAACATTAGAAAAAATGACTTACATCATAATTCCTCTCCAGGCCCCCCTTCTCTTCTTCTCTCTATGCAGCAACACTAGCAATGCCTAAGGTCCATCTCAAACTGACTTTATCTTGACATTTTTTTCTACCTCCCCACTAAAGCTATTTTGATATTATATTTTTTGTGATTTTAAAATGATTTATTTATTTTTATTTCATGTGCATTGCTGATTTGCTTGCATATATGTCTGGGTGAAGGTATTAGATCCTCTAGAAGTGAAGTGAGAGAGAGTTGTGAGCTGCCATGTGGGTGCTTGGAATCGAACCCGAGTCCTCTGAAAAAGCAGTCAGTGCTCTTAATCACTGAGCCATCTCTCCAGCCCATTTTGGTATTTTGCTATTTTGCTATTCTAATGTTAATATTCTGAAGAAATCTTTTGGGAGGCACTGTGAAGAAAAATTAGATCAAATCTTCAGACTGGTAGACAACACTATGAAGCTTGAGAGATACTTTTTTTTCAATGGCCACATGGAAAAAATATTCTATGTGGATAATTATTAAGAACTGAATTCCGTAACTTCAGGGATAGTCAGTACTCAGCAGATATTATGATTTTTCATTTCTGATGCCATAGATCCAATATATCATTTTTCCCACATGAGTAAAAATTGGACCTTAAGTAATCCTTTGGCTTTAACTTAAGAAGCACTAATACAGATGGCTCCCTCTGAGCTGTGTACATTCTAATCACGTATCTTTGTACCATAATTGCATGTGTTTTTTTAAATTATAATGGAATGTTTTTCTGTATGTTGGGTTATGGGTCATTTGTATACTTATTTTTAGTTTACTTTCTTGACTTCTAAGATCATTCAGAGAAACACTGTCTCAGTAACTATATTGACCAAAATTCCTATAGAAGAAGAAAGTGGAGGAAGCAACCTAGTAAGAAAGGTGTGGCTGATGAAGGGATTTTAGGCTCAGAAGTTACATTTTCATAGTACATTATATTATTTATAGCA
This sequence comes from Sigmodon hispidus, assembly GCA_004025045.1. NCBI lineage: Eukaryota > Metazoa > Chordata > Mammalia > Rodentia > Cricetidae > Sigmodon > Sigmodon hispidus. The sequence goes on along the minus strand of PVIH01017475.1, from coordinate 9,791 downwards.
ATGCACTTGTCTATACTTCTGCAGGACATCAGGTGTACTCCTTTGAAATATATCATAGTATTTATATAGCTTTACATATTTGTCCTTACTGTGTACACAGACCAACTCAGATCTGTTTTCAGAAGCTTTATGATAAGGATTCTCATTTTTCTTTTTACTTTTCTCTCCTTTCTTTGCTTGATAACTTCCTGAGATCCTTTTCTGTTGAAATAAATGCTTTGAGGTTATAAGTGCAACTGTGGTATAGTGTTTTGGAGATTAAATAAATCTGAGTTGGTATCTGTCCCTATACCTGCCAACAAATGAAGCAATCTGTATGCTCACTATTCTCCTTATCTAGAGATCATTAATAATATGTTTGCTTACCATGTAGAGTGGAGGGGTAAGAGCCTCTTGAGACAAATGAGGTACTCATAAATTAATTCTGCTTTGCTTCCATTGTGTACCATATGGATCTCATCACCACTCTGAAAATTTAGAGTTGTGAGGTGGCTGATTTAAATCAGAAGAATATTCAAACTAGGAATAGTCAGTCACTGTGTCTTTAGTATGTTTTATGTACTTTCATAGTTTTGACAATATAATTACGAATTACTCTTTGTTCTTGAACAAATGAAGAACGGTTGTGCAATGAAATGGTACAAATGCTCATTTTACTTATGCTAATATTTCCAGAAAACCTCAGTGCTGTCTATTTATGATTCTGGAAATGTAGATGGATATTGTTTTCTATCATAGCATCAGCTGTGAAACTACAAAATTTTACCATCCTAATGGGGCTTATCTCAATAAAGATTTTCGGAAATAATTTTGCTGTCATTTGGACATGCTATTATCTTCTCAAAATTTGGCATTAAAATAAATGTTTTCTTTTTACTCATTTGCTTTTGGAGGAAAAACACAATTCAGAATGTGTTTTCTAGCAAAATGGTGATTGTCTAATTTTTTTAGCATGTTTCCTAGTTTTTTTCTTGATGCTTGGGGTAAGTTTAAATAGCTGGTAAGCAAACAGTGATATGCAATGAAAACATTTTCTTCAATAAGTACAGGTTTTCTTTTTGTAAGTGCATTTTTATTAAGGAGTGAAGGCAATAACAGACAGAACTGTTGAGGCTAATATAACTTATTTAATATTTCAAGCTTGAGCTCTTACCACTCTGTGATTCTCTTTCTTGACCCTTATCTGGGGTGTTGGCTACATTGTCAGTTTGACAATGAAATGGCTACAGAAATTAGGACTTCAAACTCAGTCCAGATAATATCTATAAAGAAAAAGACACCTATCTATAAATTTTTAAAGTTCATTCAGTTCAGAATTTTATTATTTCTTTCTTTCTGGAGGTAACAATATTCTTATGATGTGAGAGAAGAAAGTAAGGTAGTGTGGGTATACAATTACACAGAAAACTGTATCAAAGTAAGACTTTGAAACCTGCATTTCCTCCACAGTGATTGTTCTGCATAAAACATTTTGATGTAAATAATTTCCTGTTGTATTTTAATGTCAAATTGATGCCTTTAAATTTTGATATATTTTTAATTTAAAGGCATATGTGTCTGTGTGTGTTTGGGCACAGTGTGAGTGCAAGTATTCTCAGAGTCCAAGAGAGTGTATGGGATTCCTGGAGATGGAGTTATAGGTGGTTGTGAGCCATCTGACATGTTTCTTGAACCTGAGCTTGCAGTGGATGGGCCGTCTCTCCAGCTCCCATAATGATGTCTTTTATGACTACATATTCTTCTTTCTCTTTTTTTTTTAAACTGCAAATATCCTTAAAGCAAATCAGACTATTCTCCAAAAAAAGTGATATGTGTGTGTAATGTTGAGATACTGATTAAAAATGGGAATGAAATAATGGAAATGATATGCCCAATACCATGTAACTGTATTATTTTTGACATTTATATATTCATATTTTGGTATAGGCTGTAATTCTCTTTGAAGATCTCCACAGTTCCCTTTGACATATCCAGATGCATGCTTCTGTGCAGAGCAAAGAACCAGATATACCTATTAGAATTATTCTTTCTACCAATATGATACTGAATAAACAATGAAACTTGTTTTAAAACTTAGCTCCTTTTTTATAAAATGACAATAATAATTTCTTGCTTATAATTTTGTGCTTATTAAAAAATAGGATATTTTGTTATTTCTGATTTTATTTAGCTTTTGAATTTACTTTTTACAAATAAACATGAAAAATAGCACTTGGTACCAAAATGATATCTGCAAGTAACATAAGCAACCCAGAAATGTATATTACCAGCTTTCCAAAAGTATCTTAAAACAGTCCATTTTATATTTCATTTTGAATTCTCAATCTAGCATTTCAAGTCAATTTACTAATATAATTCAGGCCCATTAAACAGGAAGTTGGCAGTTTTCTCATTTCCCTTTCATTTGCTTAATATACATGAAAACTGTACTTAAAAAAATCTGTTTGTTATTAGATATATACAAAATACATCTCTTTAACAATTTAGATTATCACTCTTTTGCATCATATTTTCCTCATTGTATCACTTAATAGTGAGGTCTTTTTTTCTTTGTCAATTTCATTTAATTCCATGACTATAAAGCACCAACATGTCAATACAACATTTTGCTCTTTTAAAAAATGAAAGTAAAAATGCTTGATGATAAAATGAATCAATTACTTGCATTCAAGTTCCATGGGAGAGTAAGCCTGACAACGAAAAGATTTGGTTGCTATGGTACAGAATATATCCCTTCATTTACAACTGCTTCATCAGAAAGTATGTGAAAATAATTTACATCTGTTGAGGAAAGGTATGATATGGTCAGAATTAGAGATGTCAAGGTAACATTGATGTTTAGGAATGCCCCCACCCCGGACTGCAAGCAGTGAATTACAGATCACTTCAGGAATGCTATAAGAAAGCTTCATTGTATTTACTTAGAAGAACACTATTAGCATAGTAATTTGTAAGATTAATATTCTACTAAATTGTCTCAAAGGTTTCAGATAACTTCTAATTTTGTGGGAAATTGTTACCAAAATTACATCTCATATAAAAAAACTCATATTAATGTAACATACAAGATAAATATGTTTTAATAAATAAGCATTATGTTACAAAGAAGTTATGTCTCATTTGAACCTGGTATAATGAGTAATGGAGCATTACAACTTGATACAATGAGTAATGAAACCTTTCACCAACACCAATGATTCACTGTATCATTAAAATACACTGGAATTTTTCAAGAGAGACATTAAAATCATCACAGACTCTCATTCAGAGTGTACAAGAATAAAGCCTGAATTATTTTCCATGCTCTGCCAGAGCGAGAGACAGAGGCTGCTTGCACAAGTTGTTCCTAGAATTCTAAAAGGACCAGAGTCTGAATAATTTACTTCCCCTGTAGTGGCCCAGTACTGTAATACAAAATGGTATACCTGAAGAAACTAACCCTTTGTAACTTGACATCTTAATAGCCTAGTGTTAATTTTGACTAGGTTTTATAGCATCATTTATTTTTCATTATCTCTGTAGATTTGCACAGGCTTTGTAAGATTGTTAACAACTGAATATAAAATTAGAGTTATAAATCAAGAATGAAAATGGGAAAAGTAACTGCTATCAAATAACAATATATTGTTGCATTTCAATAACAGAGTCAACCAAGTATAACAGTTGCTACAGTCCCATTTTTTAAAAATTTTTTTCTCTTCTTTAAATTTCTTTTTCTAATATCCTCTTGAATTTTCTGTATTGGTTTTAAGCGATTTTTCATTCAACATACATAAGATACCTAATTCACTTTTGGTAATGGCAGTGTTGTTGTACCAGATAATATTAGACAAAAAGACTATAAATGTCATCACATTCATTTCAGATTACATTTCTAAATCCAACTTGAGGAAAGCATAGAACTCCATTCCATGGCCATAGATATAGGGAAAGTCAAAAGACATTTTAAAAAAATGGTAAATGTTAAGAGTTTACATTTTGTAAAATTGTCAAAATTCAGGGAAAGGACATTTTAGCTTTCTGAGCTGAAAATAGTTCATCTGAAAAATTTTTTTCTAAGAAATTCTTTTAAATGTAAGGCAGTTATCAAAAAATAAATAAACCCTAGATATTTTGGCATTGAAAGAACTTCAGCCTGAACAGCAAAAAAAAAAAAAAAAAAAATACATGTCTGAAATTTCACAGCCAATCTAATTGTGTCTATTTTGCTGTTGTCAGATCAACTCTGATTTTATTTATCACTTGGACACTGTTTGACTCACATAGACACACAGGAGATACGAGTACTGGAGTAGCTAAGTTGTACATATGGGAATTCTTCTAACTCTATTAACACTGATACAAATGCAGCCATCACCAAATTGAAAAAAATATACTATGAGTTCATCATGAATTTAAAAATATGAATATAAGGTTAGAAGCATAGATATCAATCATGAATCTGAAAGGTAATTTCTTTGGGACACACTTAAGGAGACAGCTGTTTTTTTTTAAAACTGGTGTTTCTTTCTTCTTTCTCATTTCTATCAGTTTCTTAAATTCATATATAGTTTTGAATGTACTACCAAAAAATTATTCATTCTTGTCAATCATTTGATGGTAATGGTTTCTAAATATTTTTACATGTTTTTCATCTGGTTAAGATACAAAACTGATGCACACAAATGAATCATTGTAAAACCTATCAACAATTACCATTTTTTGAAATAATTGAATTTGCATATTTCCAATAATTCTTTAAAAAGTTATTTCTATCACTACCTGGAAATTATTTGTATTAATGATATACTTGCATAATGAAAATAACTGTCACATTATAAATGTAAATTATGAAATGTATTCTACACAGGTAAAGAAGGATCAAATAAAATGGAATGGGAGAAAAAAAGGATGATGAAACAATGGGGTTACTTGCTTAAGTTAAATGATGTATTTGGATGAAAATGTCTTTCTATAACTGAATAGCATGTGCAATGAATATATACCATGGGGAGCAACAGGAAGATATTTGTCATAAGTATGCCAATATGCATTGCAATTTGATAATTTTATGTAAATATGCCTTATCTATTAATCTGAAAATAAAATTTAATAAGAATTATGTAATTATAGGCAATCTTCTTTTAGGGAGGTTTTATTTTTTTATTTTGTGTTTATCAAGAAAAACAGTAAATTGAATTTAAAATGTTGATAAGTTAACAATAACTATAAAGAAAATAAAAATCATAAGCATGACTTATCAAGGGTGATAATGCAAATAATTTGCTACACATAAAATTACTTTGATTAAAATTTTGATTTTGAAGAAGTATATAACTTGAAAAACCAATAAATGATTGTGTTATAATTTTCTTTTTTTTTAAGATTGCTACACATATATTGACTTTGTGTTCAGCTTTCCCTCTGAATTTTTTTTTCCATCCCTGTATATCCTTATTCAAGGTCCCTTCCCCTCCCACCACATCAGGTCATTTTTTCTTCTCCACAACTCCCCATCCCCTCCCTAAGCAGGCAGCAGACAGTTATTATTAAAAGTATTATAGGTAATACTTTTAAAAGTACTTGGTAAACCTGGATATCAGTCTCTTTAAAGCAGTATCTTGAGAGTTTTGGAACAGCAACTGAAGGTCATTATAAACATCAGAGCAGCAATATATAACATAGATAAGATACAGAAGTATTATGGGTTTTTATTTCTATGGTCCTTTTTCTACTTTATGAAATTTTATCATTTTTTTTCTTTTAAATATATATATATAAATATATTATTTGGTGATTTCACATCATGCAACCCCATCAAACTAAGATATCAGACCTCTCACTATCATGCCCATTCTTATGATCTCCCCATTTATAAAAACTCCCATTTATGCTGTTCATTTACTTACTGGAGCATAATTTAACTCCCTGTGGCCAGAACCTTAAAAAAACAAGTCTTTCTTCACCCACAACCCTGCCAGAGGCCATCAATGCAGAAGTGAGACACTGTGCCATTTAGCTATGTTCTAGCCTTGAGTTCTTGTGTACAATGACATCTCTCTGATTTATTCTTTTGTAAAATCCATTAATGAGTGAGTACATTCCATGTTTATCTTTCTGGGATTGTGATACCTCACTCAGGAAGATATTCTCCATATTCATCCATTTCCCTGAAAATTTTAGAATATAAATTTTTCTTAATGGTGAATGGTACTCCATTGTGTAGATGTACCACAGCTTGTTAATCCATTCCTCAGTTGAGGGGCATCTAGGTTGTTTCCAGGTTCTTGCTATTACAAATACTGCTACTATGAACATAGTTGAGCTAATAATGCTTTTGGAGTGTGAATGTACATCTTTAGGGTATATGCTTAAAAGTTGTATTACTGGATCCTTGGGGAGATAGATTCCCAATTATCTGAGAAACCAACACACTGTGTTCCAAAGTGGTTGAATAAGATTACATTCCCATCAACAATGGAGGAGTGTTCCCTTGCTCTGCATCCTCTCCAGCATAGGCTGTTATCTGTGTTTTTAATCTTAGCCATTCAGACAGGTGTAAGGTGGTATCTCAAAGTTATTTTGATTTACATTTCTCTGATGGCTAAAAATGTTTAGCACTTTTTCATGTACCTTTTAGCCATTATTAATTCTTATGCTGAAAATTTCTTTTTTAATTATGAGCCCCATTTTTTTAATTGAGTTATGAAGGGTTTGAGGATTTACTTTCGTGAGTTATCTATATATTTTAGAGATCAATTCTGTATCACTTGTAGAGTTGATAAAAACGTTTTCCATTCTGTAGGCTGTCCTTTTGTCTTATTGACTGTGTACTTGGCCTTACAGAAGTTTCTCAGTTTCAGGAAGTCCTACTTATTGATTGTTGTTTTTAGTGTCTGTGCTACTGAGGTTATATTTAAAAAGTGGTCACTAGTGTCAATATGTTGGAGGCTATTTCTCACTCTTTTTTTTCTATCAAATTCATTGTAGCTGGGTTTATGTTGAGGTCTTTGATCCAGCAGCACTTGTTGTAGTAAGTTTTTCCTGACCCGTTTTGGGTCCCGGAGGTTTGTACATGGTGCTGCCCGTGGCGGTGGTTGGAACCTGGTTCGCGCCCGCGGCTTTTGTCCCCCAAAGAAATGAATCACAAGCTTATATCCTTTAAACTGTTTGGCCCATGTCTTAATCACATTATTAGCTAGCTCTTTCATCTTAATTTAACCCATTTCCATTAATCTTCCACCACGTGGCCCACAGTCTGTGGATCACCTGGATTCCTGTATGCTTCTTCTTCAGGGGACTGATCCAGAGTGACTAACTCCACTTTTTCCTACCTGCCTGCCCTCTGATTCCCCACCCACTTCTACGGTGCTGTACATAGGCCAAATCAGTTACTTTAATTACAGCATACAGAACATTCCACCACAAGCACTGTCACCAGGATGAGCTGTCTCATCATTGACATATGGACACCTTTAAAATAAAGGCCCTTGTCTAGAGCAGACTCAGAGGTGAGCAGATATCAGGTCACGAAACACCTGCACAAAGAATCCCTCTTGGGGCCATGATCACACCCACAGTTTTGTTCTCACACTCTCACTTGCAGACAGGCCCTAGGCTAAAGCTGGGTGGGGGCTTCCTCAGCTATCCTTAGCAGAAGGGACCTCCCACAATTGGGCCCACTTCCAGCACAAACTGCATCATCCTAGACAGACTGAAGCATTCAGACACAGACAAGTGTTCAGAACAGAGTGTGAGATTGTGCAGCCCCCCATGTTTAGAGCAGAAAGGAAACACATAAGACCTCCAGACATAACTAACTGGGAGCTGAGTAAGAGTGAACAATCAAAGCATTGGGCAGATGCCAGTGTAGGACTATTCATAACAATAGAAAGAACAACAAGGGAACACCAGAAGAAACTGGAAGAAACACCAAAAATTAAGCAAAGCAATGAAGGGGAAAAAAAATCAAAAACAACTTTAGGAAGATATAGAAGCCTTAAAAGAGGACATGAGAAATTTTCTTAAAGAAATAAAAGAAAATACAAACAAAAAATGGGAAGAGAATAACAATTCCTTGAAAGAAAACATTCCAGAAACTAAAAATTGAAATAGAACAATAAAAATGGCACAAAATGAGGCAAAGTTGGAAATAGCAAATCTGAAGAAAAGAGCTGGCACTACAGGTACAAGCATAACCAACAGAATCAAAAAGATGAAAGAGAGAATCTCTGGAGTGGAAGACTCAATAGCAGAAATAGATACATCTGTCAAAGAAAACATAAAAATCAGAAAAGCCATAGCATAAAATATTCAGGAAATTGGGGAAAACATGAAAAGATCGTACCTGAGAATAATATGTCTAGAAGAAGAATTCCAGCTCAAAGTCACAGATAATGTATTCAATAAAATCATAGAAGAAAACTTTCCCAACCAAAAGAATGAAATGGCTATAAAGATACAAGAAGCTTACAGAACCCCAAATAAATTAGACCTCCTGCAAAAGTCTGCTTGCCACATAATAATCAAGCCACAAAACACACAGGAAAAAGAAAAAAAAATTAAGAGTTGCAAAAGAAAAGGGCCAATTTACCTATAAATGCAGACCCATCAGAAGAACAGCAGACTATTCAATAGAAAAAAACGAAAGCAAGAAGGTCCTTGTGCAAAGTTATACAGATACTAAAAGAGCATGCCTGCCAAACCAGACTACTCTACCCAGGAAAACTATCAATCAACATAGATGAAGTAAACAAGATATTTCACAACAAAATTAGTTTTAAACAATACCTATACTCAAATCAGACATTTCAGAAAACATTAGAGAGAAAACTCCAACATGAGGATCCCAGATACACCCATGAAACAACAAACAATTGGTAATCCCACAGAAAAAAAAGCACAAAGAAAGCAAATACACACAAGCTACCACCAAAAATAGCAGAAAATAACAATCATTGGTCAATAATATCCCTTATTATCAATGAACTCAATTTACCTATTAAAAGACACACACTAACAGGATAGATACAAAAATAGAAGCCATCCTTTGGTTACATACAAGAAACATGCCTCAACTTCACAGAAAGATACAGGCTCAGAGTAAAGGGTTGGGAAAAGATTTTCCAATCAAATGGCCCCAAGAAGCAAGGGGCTACCATCATAATATCTAACAAAGTAGACTTTAAACTAAAATCAATTAAAAGAGACCAAGATGGACATTACTTATTCATCACAGGAAAAATTGGTCAAGAAAAGATTTCAATCCTGAATGTTTATGCCCCTAATATAAGGGAACCTACATATACAAAAGAAACACTACCAAAGCTCAAAACCCACATCAATTCTCACACTCTAATAGTAGGAGACTTCAATACCCCACTTTCACCCTTCGATAGGTCAACAAGACAGTTTCAACAAGGAAATAAGGAGTCTAACATAAGGTATGATGCAAATAGACTTAATAGATATTTACACAATCTTCCTCCCAAAGATAAAGGAATATGCATATTTCTCACCACCCTATGAAACTTTCTCTAAAATTAATCATATAAATGGCAATAAAGCAAATATCAATACATACAAAAAATGGAAATAATCTCTTGTATCATATCGGACCACTAGGGACTAAAGTTAGAGTTCAACAACATCAGAAATCACAGAAAGCCTACCAACTCATGGAAACTAAACATCACTCTCAGCTGAACCACCTCTGGGTCAAGGAATTAAGAAAGAAATCCTATGGATGGGGAGTTGCAGAGGAAAAAAAAAAAAAAAAAGTGACCAGATGTGTTGGGAGGGGGAAGAGACCC
>PVIH01017474.1:0-41724 GCA_004025045.1 Sigmodon hispidus | reverse complement strand
TGTGGCTGGACCTGGCTTTGCAGGTGTGTGGCTGGACCTGGCTTTGCAGGTGTGTGGTTGGGCCTGGCTTTGCAGGTGTGTGGCTGGACCTGGCTTTGCAGGTGTGTGGTTGGGCCTGGCTTTGCAGGTGTGTGGCTGGACCTGGCTTTGCAGGTGTGTGGTTGGGCCTGGCTTTGCAGCTGTGTGCGGCTGGGCCTGGTGTTTTCCGCAGGATCTGAATTCAGGTGCTCATGCTTTTGTAGGAAGCACTTTATCCACAAAGCCACTGCCTCAGCCTGGGGACTCTCATTTTAAACTCACACCATCTGGCCCATTCTTGAGAACTTGTGAGGACCATGCATTTGGGTTTACCTTGCTTCAAGTGTTGAAAACTGTCAGGTTGTGATATCCTGGCTTGCTATTTCTATCATGGAAGCAAATTCTCCTAGACTGTCTCTAGACCCTTTCTGTAGTCACAGTGTTGGGATTTAGAGTGAATCACCTGATAGGTTGATGATAAACTATAACCAGTACCCGTGGAGATAGTGTGGCAAATACCTCCTTTCTTCTATTTCCCTCTTTCCTTCTTCTCTCCTTCCCTGTTTTTTCCCCCCTAAGGATGTGACAGACAAGAGCCCAGGGACTGCCTATCCTTCTACAAGTGTCCATCACTTCCTAGGAGCCATCACCTCAGTCTCACTTACTCATTTCAGCCTCCCAAAGCTGTGTTAACGACAATGACAATCTTCCATATTTTATAGACAGGAAGTGGAGGCTTAGAGAGGTCAGGTTCCATGCTCAAGATCCCATAGCCAGACTTGACCCCAGCCCCACCAGGGGCCACTGTGGGAGCCCCAGCTGTATGGTTTCCTCTAGGGTGTCCAGACATTGAGCAGAGCCAGGCAGGCAGGTGGTGGCTCGCTTGCTCAAAGGCACAAACAAGTGTCAACTTGTTATTTAACTGCAACCTTCCGAGGCTGTGCCCTTCACAGTCCCAGCCTCACACAAAGTTACAAACACGGTGCAGCATGCATAACACACAGCCGGCAGCATATTTCCAAAGCACATTTCTGGAAAACCAGGCAGTGTTTTCAAGAAATATCCTTGGGGCAAAGCAGTTAGAGCTGCCCTGTGGTCTGAGGTGTCTGAAATATGAGGGAAACCAGGGGCTCTGAAGCCTGAGTCTGGCAGCCTTGGTCAGCCAGGGAGAACTTCCGGACTCTGCAGGCATTTCTGGGAAAACTGGTGCAGATTACTCTCAGAAGCAAACTTAGGACTCCTCCTCCACCCTGTCCCCAGGCCCGTGTAGCCACTATAAAACATATTCTGATAAGTTAATAGCATTTCAATTTGTTTATTTTATTGAGATATAATTCACATATCATAAAATTTATGTACTTTTTTTTTCTCCAGTGCTTGGATTGCAATGCAGAGGCTTCGTGCATGGTGAGTAAGGGCTCCACCAGAGTTCTAATGCCTCTCTAAAGTGAATTCTGAGATTTTTTTTTTTCTTTTTGAGACAGAGTTTCGGTGTGTAGACCAGAATACTCTCAAACTCTCAGAGACCTGCCTGCCTCTTGCCTCCCCAGGGCTTGGATTAAAGGTATGTGCTACTGTACCTGATACCAGTTGACTTTTTTTTCAATATAAGTCTTTTATTGTCCCCCAAACATATTCTTAGGGTTATGCAACCTCTACTACTCTCTAATTCTAGAGCATGTATATCACTCCCAGAAAGCCTAACAACATGTGATATTCTGAATTTTTTTTTTAATTGTGGTAACCCGCCACCCCCCCACCACCACCAATGTGTGCCATGAGTGCAGGTTCCCAAGGAAGCCAGAGCAAGACATCAGATCCCAGATCACTAGAGCAACAAGTAACAAGTATTGAGGCATCCATCCTACTTGGGTATTGAGAATTGAACTCATATCTTCTTCCAGGAGCTCTGTGGAAGTTTGAATAAGAAGGGCCCCATAGGCTCATACATTTCAATGCTTAGTCATCTAGCATTACTTAGAAGGATTAGGAGGTGTGGCCTTGTTGAGGAAGTTCATGTGGGGGTGGGCTTTGAGGTTTCAAAAGCCCTAGCTCGGCCCAGTGGTTCTCTTTTTACTTCCTGTAGATTGGGATGTAGAACTCTCAGCTCCTTCTCCAGCTCTATGACTGTCTGCATGCCAACATGTTTCCCACCATGTTGATAATGAACTAAACCTCTGCAACTGTAAGCCAGCCCCAATTCACTGCTTCCCTTTATATAAGAGTTGCCAAGGTCATTCCTCACAGAACATTGACTATGACAAGCTCTTACCTGCTGAACTATCTCTCTGTTCTCCATTAAAGTTATATATTATTTTTCTTTTCAGTCACAATGGGAAAGACTATAGAACTCTTTGTGGCACAGAGTATGTACTTGAAATTTTTTTTTTTCTTGATGATAAAGCTCTCAACCTTAAGATTTCCTTCTCTAGGCCAGGAGGCGGAGGCTAGAGACGGGAAGCGGGTAGGAATGGGAGAGTTAAGAGTACTTGAAAGCATATGTGAGGCCCTGGCTTTGACCCTTACCACTCAAAACAAACAGACAGGCAGAGTCCACTCTTGTGTTTTTGTTTATTATAACACAATTTAAAAATTCTATTAAGCGATTCAAGATGAAAATCTACAGCTGGGATATTAATTCTTCTCCCTTTTCTTCATTTAGAAAGCCTTGACCTCACAGGGCTCATGTCTACTGGATAGGCAGCCCAGCAGCTTTATTTATAACAAGTTGATTTAGGAAAAGACAAGGGTATCTTGAATTATATTGTGCTGTGAACAATGGTAGTTTGGTGGTATTTAACATTTTTTTTTAAGCTCATAAAAATACAATAACAAAATTAATGGCTCAGACTGTGGGAAAAGGAGACCCAGAGTTGAAGCCGGGCTATGCATGGTCTGAAATGGTTGTTGACAGAGTGGAAAGGAGGTCACCCACAAGCTGAAATGTGGCCTCAGGCATGCCTAAGGATCCACAAACTCAATTCCCCTTTGTTGGCAGAACATGAAAGCTATGGCTTAGCACCTAATCCTATGGCATTTGTTAATCCTTGAACAGGTTTTGATACCCGAAAGTTTCCACTTCAAGTTGCACACTCTTTTGGAGGTACAAGTATTTTGGTTACCCCAACAACACTTATGGAAAGATTTGCTGTGCCAGAATAAAAGCAATGGACAGTGTCAATGAGGACGGCATTGTCTCTGTCTAGGAACAGCAATATCTCCCCAGTTCCCAAACTCCCTTCTTTGCATATTCAAATGGTTAATATGAATATTTTCTTCTGACAACTCAGAGGATCAGATGTGATGCACTGATGAAAACTGTGTGCCCAATAATGAATGAATAGGCTTGAAAAATGTGGAATATTCAGGCAGCAGAATATTATTTACTTATGAAAAAGAATGAAATATTGACACATGCTGACCCATGAATGTATCTTTAAAAGGAGCCATTGAGCAAAAGGCATTTTTTAAAACAATGATAGTTCAAATACTAGTTTTGAAATAGCCTTTTTTTTTTTTATGTGATTGCTTTTGCAATTGTTTGCCTTTCATCCTTTCTCTCTCTACTTTAATCCACTTATATATTCCAGGGACCTGAGATACAGACCTCTGTGTCATGATTCTGCTAAAGAAAACTCAGGTTTATCCCATTGTGCTTGCCCATAAACCCCAGGAGTGCCACCCAACTTGGCTGTGGGCTGCCTCTGCCAAATCCACCCTCCACATTGGCCAAGCACACAGTGCGTCTCAGCATTGCATTTCCATCCGCGGCTCTTGCTTTGAACATGTTGGTGCCTTCCTGCCGAAGGCCAGTCACAGGTGTTCTGACTGTGTCTCCCCCCTCCCCCCCAGAATATCCCCTCCTCCAGGCCCAGAGCTGAAGCAGCACTTTGGACTTGGCCAGGAACCCAGGAATATCTGTGGAAGTGTTAATTCTACTCGGGGCTCCAGCTAGGCTGTGCCTAGAGGGGTTCTGGGAAAAGAACAATTTCGTGCTTTCTGTTAGAAGACAAAGACTGTGTTTAACTATTGGGTGTAATCTGGATAATGCAATTCTAGAAAATTCTCAGGAGGCTGAGTTTACAAAACACATTGACTTTGAACAAGAGAGGGAGAAGCAAACGTTATTTTTAAAATTACCTTTTTTATTTTTTAGAAAAATAATGTTTTGTTCATTATAAATTTAGAAATTTCCAAGAATGTATAAAGAAGAAAATAAAAGGCTCCTCCAGTTCCGGGCCCCAGGGGGCATTCTCTTGGTAATCCGGATGCACACATTATTTATAACAATGGATCCGGCTCTCCACTGTTCTGTAGCCCATTTTTAAATTAAATGAAACTTCTGTGGCACAGTGTTAGATGCGAGGGATTTGCCGCCTTTGACTCGAGTGATTTATTCCCACACGGAGAGCAATTTCACGTTTGTTCTGCTTCTTTGCCTTTTTGGTTCCAGAAAGAGAAAAGCAAAAAGGATTCCCAGAACAGAGAAGGTTCCCGGAATCCTGGGGGTGGGATGTGGCTACAGCGCCCCCAGCTCCTTGCTTCTCCACACAGTTCGAAAGGGCCTTGGCCCATGCATCCCATGAGGTCTAGTAAGGTGATCTCATAGCTGCAGAATTTTGAGAACTTTGAGTTTCTTCTTGTCCCTTCTTTGTCCTTGGGTATTTCAGAGCCTTTTGAAGAGGTGAGGAAATGCGCCTATGCTGTTCCCTGGTTAGTGGCCAGCACAGTGCCTGGCAGAGCACTGGCATCCAATAAGTACTCATTAACGAATGGATGGATGAGTCGCTCAGGAATGATGCCCTTTATTATGGAAATCATCAAACCACGTGGTCTTATTCTGGAAGCATCAAATAGGAATTCTATATTTAGGTTCTTGGCATTGAAACATCAATAACATGTTGAACCACCACACTTTACGCGATAAATGGAAGGCATCTACCTTCCTTTAAATCCTTAAATCCTGCTTGGTCTTCGCTGTGCTCCATGGGGAGATGTTATTAGCTCCATTCTGGAGGCAAGAGATGGCAGGTTTCACTTCTAGTCCCCTCATTCCATGGTCTGGGTCCCTTTTACTATCCTCATTGTTTTCTAGACACCCCACATCCTTTCAGGCAAGTTAAAGCAGATATTCTGAAGCGTTACTGGTCTGTAGACTCACCAGGGCTCAGGTAGACGCAGATTGGAGGCATGTGGTCTGCAAAGGTCACTGCTTGAGATATTTAAACAGAGGAGGAGACCATGAGAAGCGGCCAGGACCCTCACTAGACTTAGCTTGGCCCAGCCTTATCCCTAAGAAGACCAGAAAAAAACAACAGTATGTTCTCCACAGATGGCCTGAGCCTAGAGCTTTACATAAATTATCTGCTTTAATTCTCTTTAGAACTCAATGTGATAGGTCCTGCTATTAATTCTATTTGACCAGGGCACCAGTCTAGAGCTTTACATAAATTATCTTTTTTTTTCCCTTTAAAAAATACATCTACATATTGTACCAGGCTCTCCATGATATAATAGAGAACACATTTTAGAAAAAGATGCCTTAGAATATAATGGTTATGAATTAACAGTTGCTACCCCCTCAGTTTTAAATATTATTATTATTATTTTTTACTGAAAAAAAGTTTTCTCAATAATATATTCTGATTACAGCCTCCCATTCCTTCCAGCTCCTTACTGTTTCTCCCATCCAGATCCACCCCCTTTCTGATACCTCCAGAATCTTTCCTCAGTGTCTTAGAGTATCTATCAAAGTTTTTTACTTGCTTAGTTAGAGTTACCCCAAGATATTTTATATGACTTGAGGCTATTTTGAAAGATGTTGTTCCTCTGATTTATTTCTCAGACTATTTGTCATTTATTTTTATTTTTTAAATATTTATTATTATTTTATGTGAATTGGTGTTTTGCCTGCATGTATAACTGTGTAAGGGTGTCAGCACTTGGAATTGCAGACAGTTGTTAGTTACCATGTGGATGCTGGGAATCGAACTCAGGTTCTCCGGAAGAACAGTCAGTGCTCTTAACCGCTGAGCCATCTCTCCAGCCCCTATTTGTCATTTATATAAGAGGGCCACTGATTTTTGAGAGTTAATCTTGTATTAAGGAGTGTGTTTATTAGGAAGGAGTTTTCCTGGTGGAATTATTAAGGTTTCTTATATATTCCATCATATGATTTACAAGTAAAGAGACGTTGACTTCTTCCTTTCCATTTTGTATCCCCTTGGTCTCCTTCAGATGTCTTACTGTCCTAGCTAAGATTTCATGTACTGTAATGAATAGATGTAGAGAGAGTGGAAAACCTTGGTCATGTTAGATGATTTTTTGATGTCCTGTATTCAGTTTGCAAGTATTTTATTGAGAATTTTTTGCATCTATGTTCTTAAGGAAAATTGATCTGTAATTCTTTCTTTGTTGGGTCCTTATGTGGTTTGGATATAAGGATAACTGTGGCCTTGTAAAACAATGGGCAATGTTCTATTTCTATTTTGTGAAATAATTTAGGGAGTATTGGCATGAACTCATCTTTAAAAGCCTGGTAGAATTCTGTCCTGAGATCATCTGGTCCTGGGTATTTTTTGGTTGGTAAACTGATCTTGATTTAACTTTGGAAAGTGCTATGCATTAAGCAAATTGTCTCTCTCTCTTTTTTTAGGTTTTGGTGGAACATAGGTTTTTAAAGTATGTCCTTATGATTCTCTAGATTTCCTTGGTGTTTTTTTTTTTTTTTTTTTTTTTTAAAACTTTATTTGTTCATTATTTATTTATTTATTTTCCTTGGTGTTTGCCTGGAACTGGAACTACAGACAGTTGTTAGCTGCCCTATGGGTGCTGGGAATCGAACCTGGGTCCTCTGGAAGAGCAGACGGTGCTCTTAACCGCTGAGCCATCTCTCCAGCCCCCTTCCTTGGTGTTTTTTATGTCCCCCTTTCATCTCTAATTTTATTAATTTAGATAGTCTCTGTCTACCTTTTAGTTAATTTGGATGAGTTGGTCAATTTTATTGCTTTTCTTTCAAAGAACCAACTCTTTGTTTCATTGATTCTTTGTTTTTTTGTTGCTGTTGTTGTTTTTATTTTATTGATTTCAGCCCTTAGTTAGATTTTTTCACAACAGGCAAGAAATAATGTTTTTGAAGACTGTGAAGATGTATTGACCTCATTGGTTTAATGAAGAGCTAAATGGCCAGTAGCTAAGCAGGAAAAGGTTAAGCGGTACTTGTGGACAGAGAGAGAGCATGGGGATGAAGGACAGAGTTGTGAGGAGACACAGGGTGAAGCAAGATGAACATGTCATGCTGAAAAAGGTACTGCCACATGGTAGAATGTAGATAAGAAATATGGGTTAATTTAAGAGCTAGTTTGTAACAAGACTAAGCTATAGGCTAAACATTTATAATTAATAATAAGTCTCTATGTGGTTATTTTGGAACTGGCTGGTGGAACAAAAAATTCTGCCTATACTTGTCATGTACTCTTTTGAGTGTGATTTCTTTTCATTAGAAAGCTTTTATGTGTATAGCTATGAGATCTTTCCAAATTTTTTAATGTAGATACTTAGTGCTATGAACTTGCCTCTTTACACCACCTCCATCATATCCCATGTTTGGTGTGTTGTATATTCACTTTCATTATATACCAGAAAGTCTTTAATTTCTTTCTCAGTCTCTATCTTGGCCCATTTTTTCATGCTGTAGTATGCTGTTCAGTTTCCATGAGTTTGTGAGTTTTCTGTTTCTGTTTAATTCATGGTGGTCAGCTAGGATGCAGGATGTTATTTCAATTTTTTTTTTCTGCTGAGACTAGCTTTGTGTCTGAGTATGTGGTTAATTATAGAGGATGTTCCGTGAGGTTCTCAGAAGAAGGTATATTCTTTTGTGTTTGGATAGAATGTTCTGTAAATATTTGTTAGGTCATTTGGTTTATAACATCAGTTAGCTCCAGCGTTTCTCTGTTTAGTTTTTGTCTGCATGGCCTGTCTATTGGTGAGAGTGGGTGTTGAAGTATCACACATTGAGGGTCAATATGTGATTCAAGATGTAGTAGTGTTTCTTTCTTGGATATCCTTGTGTTTGGTGCAGAAATGTTAAGAATTGAATTGTCATCTTGGTAGATTTTCCTTTGAGTATGCAGTATCCTCCCTATCTCTTCTTTATTAGTTTTGGTTTGATGTCTACTTTGTCAGATATTAGAATGGCTATGCTAGCTTGCTTCTTAGGTTGCTTTGCTTTGGAATATCTTTTTCCACCCTCTATTCTTGATGTTGAGGTGTGTTTCTTAGATGCAGCAGCAGGAAAGTTCCTATTTTTGTATCCATTCTATTAGTCTGTGTCTTTTTATTAGGGAATTGACTCTAGTGATGTTGAGAGATATCAATGAACAGTGTTGATTCCTGTTATGTTGTTGTTGTTGTTGTTGTGTGTGTGTGTGTGTGTGTGTGTGTGTGTGTGTGAGAGAGAGAGAGAGAGAGAGAGAGAGAGAGAGAGAGAGAGAGAGAGAGAGAGACAGAGAGAGATTCCTCTCTTAACTTGCTGCCTGCTCTGGGATTATTTATTTCCTGTGTTTCCCTGGGTGTAGTTAACCTCAAGCTGGAGTTTTCCTTGTAGCACCTGGGTTTGAATTTGTAGATAGATAATTCTTAAGTTTGATATTTTCATGAAATTTCTTTATCTACTGTGATAGAAAGTTTTGCTGGATATAGTAGTCTGAGCTGACATCTGTGGTTTCTTTAAGTTTGTTTAAGTTTGTAAAACATCTGTCAAGACCCTTCTAGCTCCTAGATTTTCCATTGAGAAGTCAGATGTTATTCAAATATATCTGCCTTTATATGTTGCTTGTAGTAGGATTGTGTTCTGTTTCATTGTAAATAATTGTCCCACCTACTGGTTTAATAAAAATGCTGACTGGTCAAAGGCAGACAGGAAGTGTGGGTGGGGCTACCAGAGTAAGAAAACTCTGGGAACATCTTAGAGCAGGGCAGTGATACCACAGGGATGTGACAAAGACATGATGAGATGGGAACAGGTACAGAGGAAGGAAGCTGAAATGCAACTCTGAGAAAAGGTATTGAGCTGCATGGCTGAACAGAATCATAGGTTGAGTTAAGATGAAGGTGTTGGCAAGTTATATGCCCAGGCCCTAGGCCAATCAATGTAAAAATAATGTAAGTGTCTGTGTGATTCTATGGGACTGCATGTGATTCTGTGGGACTGAGTGTGTTCCTGTGGGACTGCGGGTTAGCAGGTCAGAACCTCAGGGCTAAGATAGGATAGTTCAGGCCAGAAACCTAATACAACAGTTACTTGTTCTTTTTTTCCTTGAAATTTTTAATATCCTTTCTTTGTTCTGTAAATTCATTATTTTGATTATTGTGTGGAAAGGAAATTTCTTTTTTTAAATTTATTTATTTATTATGTTTACAGTATACGGAAGAGGGTACCAGATGTTATCGTAGATGATTGTGAGCTACCATGTGGTTGCTGGGAATTGAACTCAGGACCTCTGGAAGAATAGTCAGCACTCTTAACCTCTGAGACATCTTTCTTGCCCCAGAAATTTCTTTTCTGGTCCAGTGTATTTGGTGTTCTATATTCTCTTTTACGTTGATGGGTATCTCCTTTAGGTTAATGAAACTGTTTTCTCTGATTTTGTTGAAAATATTTTCTATGCCTTTGATTTGGGGTTCTTCTCCTTCCTCTATTCCTATTAATCTTAAATTTTTTTTTCACAATGTCTCATATTTCGTGGATGTTTTATGCCAAGATGTTTTCAAAATTAACATTTTCTTTGACTAAGGTATCCATTTCTTCTATTGTGTCTTCAGTGCTTGGGATTCTTTTTTTTATCTCTTGTGTTCTGTTGAGGCTTGCCTCTGAGGTTTCTACATTTTTCACTTCCAGATTTCCCTCAGTTTGGCTTTTCTTTATTGATTTCAATTTCACTTTCAGGTCTTGAACTATTCATTTACTTCCAGTGTTGATATTTTCATAGATTTCTGTAAGGGATTTATTAATTTCTTCTTTAAGGACCTCTGTCATAAAGGCCACTTTAAAATCTTTGTCTTATACTTCAGCTTGTTGCAGTTCTCAGGGGCAGCTGTGGTAGGGTTGCTAGGCTTTAGTGAAGACATATTATCTTGGTTATTATGTTTTTACACTGGTGTTTAGGCATCTGGGTTTGGAATGATTGGAACTTTACATGCTAATGCCTGGGTTTGTCTTTGCTGGGTGGGTGTCTTGCTCTTTGGTTTCTGTTGTCCTCTCTGGTACTTAGGAAGGTGCAGTGGTTGTGTGTTGCCCAGTGGGGATTTCTTCTGGGATCCTGATAGGTGTGGCCACTGAGGGTTCCAGGTAAAATGTTTCTGGGTATTGGGAGTTGACACTTAGGGATGGGGATGGGATGGGGAGCAGTCCACGGGAGGGAGGAAAGCAGGGTTTTCCACCAGGATCTGCTTAGTCATCTACAAATGGGAGCAGACAGCGAGGAGAGGCCACTGTAAGTAGTCTGCTACAGAACTGGGGATGAGACTGGGGATTGGATTCAGAGGAGAATGGGGAGTGAAGATCTGAAGCTCTTCCACCAATCTGCTTTGCCAGCTTACTTGCTTATTTGCCAGGCTTGGCTGGCAGGTTCCCAGGGAATGTTTGCTATACTTGGAGGCTGGGATAACAGGATGAGTCTGGAGGAAAGCTGGAGGAGAAAATCTGCATGATCCAGTGGGGCAGGAGGGGCAGAGAGGAGGAGGAGCTACAGCAGGCGGTCTGCTGCAGAGTTGGATGTGAGGATGGAACTTTAGATTTAGAGCAGAGGAGGGAGAGGTGAAGATCTGCAGTTAGCTTACATGCTTCCTGCAGGTTCCCAGGGAATGCCCCTGGGTTTGAGGACTAGAAGAAAAGCCATGAGACATTGGGGAGGAAGACCTTTGTGATCCGCTGGAGATAGGGACAGGGAGAGAGGTGAGGCTGAAGCAGATGGTCTTCTGCAGAGTTGGGGATGAGAATGGGGATTTATAGATAGACATTTCTCTCCTGCCTACCTGTTTCCAAACTGGCAGCTGCTTCCCAAATAATTAACTCAGAGACTTGATATTACTTATAGATGATCGGCCAATAGCTCAGGCTTGTCACTAGCTAACTCTTACATTTAAATTAGACCATTCTATTTATGCTCTGCCATGTGGCTCATCGCTTGTTACCTCATTTTCAACATATCCTGCTTGCTTGGAGGATGGCTGGCATCTCCTTGACACTGCCCTTCTCTTTCCCCTTATTCTTAGTTTGGTTGCCCTGCCTATACTTCCTGCCAGGATACTGGCCAATCAGTGTTTTATTAAACCAATTTGAGTGACAAATCTTTAAGTGTACAAGAGGATTATTTCACAGCAAGAATTGGATTTGGAGAAGAGGGATAGGTGACCATCCAGTTAGCCTGCTTGCTTCCTGCCTGGAGTCATAAACAATCACCTTTAATTCTCTTTAGAACTCAATGTGATAGGTCCTGTTATTAATCCCATCTAACCAGGGAACTGAGGTTTGTATACATATGCATGGCTTATCTACCTCTAGGTAAAATTGATAATGAAATTAAATCATTAAATATTAGTACCACCAGGCTGAGAAAGCCCAGTTCTTATTTTTATAAAGCAGATGAAAGGTGGTGTTATCAAGCTTATAAAAAATAGTAATTATTGATTCCCACATCTAGGTCTATCCTCCTGTGCAGATCACTTTGAACCACTCTGAAACTGGAAAACAAAACTGCATAGTGAAGCAGATGAGATGCCTGTCCCTCCCTTCAGTCTGTTCCTAGGATCACTGTGATAGGCATGAACCCGAACCTGGTTCCCCCTGGAGTTTCCAGGTCCTTGTGTCCCAAGGCAAGGAACAGGATGTTCTAGGATATAGGGTTAGAACTAGAAAAAAATATTTTATTGTTTAAAATTTAAAAAAATAAAATATAAGCATGTAATTCCACATACACCCATCTTCCTTCTAACCCCTCCCACTCACTACTTGCTCTCTCTCAAATTCATGGCTTAATTTTCTTTATTATTGTTACATACAGTCACCCACATACATGTATCTATGTATGTGCAGATATAGCCTGCATTTAGTATTGCTTGTATATGAATGTTTTTCAGGGCAGACCACTTTGTATAATTGAGTAGGGGCTCATCTCTGGGGAAGACTAGCTCTCCTTTCTCAGCAGGCCTGTATCTCTTCACCTAGGGAATCCTCGTGAGATTTCTCCCTTCCACATTAGCCTGTCTATTGGTAATATCATTGTTCAAGGCTTGTTTGGGCAGCCATATTTTGAGGTTTCATGAATGTAGTTTTCCTGTCATTTCTAGGAGACACAGTTTTGTAGCATACATCCCTGTGCTCCCGAGTCAGGTAATGCATGTCATGTAGATGTATCAGCTCAGGATCAGTTGGTCTCTGCATTTTGACCAGTTTTGACTTATTTTTTTTAGTCTCCAAAAAGTTTACTAAGAAAGGGAAAATACTGAGAAGACTGAGAATGGGCTGGTGAGCTGAGGGAAAATACAATATTCATGTCCCTCTATAGGTCATTACACGGCACTCTCCTCCCACACTTGTGGGCTTTTCTGGAACATACCACTTTTTGTATGTAGCTCGGGTAGGCAAAAGGGTTTCAGTCTTTTTCTGTTTGCTGGGTTCTTTGTTTATATGTCATCTACAATTCTTTTTCTGGTCTTATTCTCCCTTGCTTAAGAGGGACCACAAGACTCTCTCCCTATTGGTTTGAGTGGATTTTCCCTAGTTGTAGGTAGCTGGAATCCCTGCATCACAAGGAATCTAGTTTGAAGTTGTCATTTATTGTAGAAGACACAAATTTTGCAAGATTAAAAATAGAACATTTAAGCAAAGTGACATGGTGATGTCACCAGAAAGGATGAGACCAAGGAGCACCATGGCCATGTCTGTGCAGCCTTCTGTTGGTTATGTGGTCTTTTGAACTGTTAAAATCAAATCAAAACCAAAACAACCCACTGATGGTGTACTGGTTTGTGTGTCAACATGACACAAGCTAGAGCCATCAGAGAGGAAGGAGCCTCAGTTGAGGAAAAGCCTTCCTGAGACCCAGCTGTAAGGCATTTTCTCAATTTGTTATGGATGGAGGAGAGCCCAGCCCATTGTGGGTGGTACCATCCTTGAGCTACTGGTCCTAGGTTCTATACAAAGGAGGGCTTAGCAAGCCATGGGTAGTAAGACGGTAAGCAGTTCCCCGCCCCCCATGACTTCAGCTTCTACTTCTAGGATCTCCCATGTTTGGGTTCTTGTCCTGACTTCCTTTGATGATGATAAACAGCAATGCTGAAATGTAAGCCTAATAAATGTTTTCCTCCCCAACTTGCTTTTTTGGTCTGGGTTTTTTGTAGAAGCAACAGAAGCCCCCAACTAAGACAGATGATTATAGATTAAGACTGTTGCAAGAAGCTGGGCAGTGGTGGTGCACACCTTTAGTTCTAGCTCTAGGGAGGCAGAGACATGTAGATCTCTGTAGTCCAAGGTGAGTCTGGTCTAAAGAGTGAGTTCCTGAGTTCCAGGACATCCAGGGATACAGAAAAACCCTGTCTTTGGGAAGGGAGATGTGTGTGGCAAGAAGTATAAGAACAAGATCCAATGTTGAAGAGGCACAGTGATTACCGTGCTTTGGTAACTGGCTGTACTTTGTGCTGTGTGTTTAAGGTCATGCAGACAGTTGGAATTAACTTAGCCTTTCTTGCTTTTGCTAAGGTCAGCTGGGCCTCCCCTGGGCGCCTCTCATCTTCCTATATCAGTTGTACCATTTGCTAGGATGGGTTGCAAAACCTTGCTGACTATGTGTCTTCTTCCCTTGGAAGCCCTGAAGACATTTCCCCCAGTGTTGATCATCCTCTTTGAAGAATGTGCTCTGAGGTCTCTATGACCCTTCTGACCAACAGGTCAGGTGACTCACTGGAGCTACAGAATGTTTTGAGAAATGTCCCATCATCCTCTGGGACCTAGATGATCTTGGGGCACGGACCACTATATTGGCTGTTCTTCTAGCCCCTCTCTTTTCAGGGTCTTTGTGATCTGAGTACAGTTACTGAACCCCCAGAATGTCAGTTCCATCAGTATGCTAGAAAACTGGTTTAAAATTGAGCTGTTACAGGACACTTAGATAATAAAGCCTGACAGGGAGAGCGTTGTAAGTGAGACTGTCTTAAGACTCAGTTTTTAAGGTAGAAGCCTGATATAGGCTAATTCAGTAGAAGTTATAAGCAATTAGCTTGATAAAACATAAAATCTTTGTTCTGTAAGCCTGCTAATTCCTTCAGGAAAGCTGAAAGTGCAGAGCTAAGTCAGGCTTTCAGTCTTTAGATTTTAGGACTAGCAGAGACTTGAGGATCCCCAGATGAGGATAACTGTCCATGAATGTGAGGCTGTACCCTGGTGTGAGGGCCACCCTGTCCTGACCATGACTTAATTTCCCTCAGGAGATAGAGATTCCATGAGTAGAATTAAGATTGGGCCAATGATCAACCAACTACCATTTGACAAAGACTGGTTACTTACATATACTTTTTAGGATTTCTGTTTTAAAGTTTTAATTTTATATTATAGATTAAAAGGGATTTGGTCTCAACAGTACTTATTTGGTCATTTACTTATAAGCCATGCAAGCAAAATAAGAACATAACTGCATGCAAACAGTATATAAACATATAGCTATGTATAAACATAGTTTAAAAAAATAGCAAAAATTTCATGGGCCTTAGTTTAGACTGTTGATTTTTAATAGATTCTTAATCACCCTTAATCTTTAATATGTACTTTTAAAGACATGATTTTTAATATAAAGACCTCTTTAATAAAAATTAAATTTTAATATAATTTAAAGACTTTTGATTTTAAAGACACAGGACCTAATTTGATGGCTTTCTGCAGGCAGAGCATGAACCAACAGCTGGTTTTTAAATGACTACTTTTTTTTGATGGTGGTGTTTTGCTTGTTTTCTGTTTAAAGATGAAAGGCTCAAAAAACAAACCCTGTTTTTGAAGTGCAGATAGGCAACACTTTTTATATATTAATGTTATAACTATAAAGTTAAAAAATTCATGTTAAAAATATAAGACATTAGTTATTATTGTAAGACTTTATAAATGTTCATTTTTATTATATGCAGAGTATGATGGATAGTGTTTGTCAACTTGACACAAGCTAGGGTCATCTGGGTAGAAAAGAATTTTTAATTGAGAAAAATGTCTCCATAGGATTGGCCTGTGGGCCATTTTCTGGATTAAAGTTGATGTGGGGGGGCTAGTGCATTCTGGGTGGAGCCACTTTAGGCCCAGCCCATTGTGGGTGGGGCCATCCCGGGCAAGTTGAGCAAGCCAGGGATAGCAATCTGGAAAGTAGCAATGCTCAATGGCTCTGCTTCAGTCCCTGTCTTGAGTTCATGCATTCCTTGACATTTCTTTATAAGGAGCAGTGATCAGGACGTATAAGCTGAAATGAATCCCTTTCCCCCATGTTGGTTGTGGTGCTTTCTCACATCAACAGGAGCCTTACACAAACTAAGCTCACCTAGATTCCAAATGCTATTGTTTATTGGGATTATATTTTCTTTTTTATAAATTTAATTTTTTATATTACATTCCGGCTGCAGTTCCCCCTCCCTTCTCTCTTCTCCACCCCAATCTCTTCCTCTCCTGTTTCTGGTTAGAAAAGACAGGTCTCCTATGAATATCAACAAAACATGGCATATCAGGTTGCAGTGGGAAGATACTTTCTACAATTTGAAATATGAAATGTATTTTGAAAAATATACATATTTATGTGATGTAGAATATCTTTCTGTATGTGAATCACTACTGGATAATAACAGAACTGCTTTGGTCTATGGTGAAGCAGCTTATTATAGGCAGGCAGAAATTCTAAGCATAGATAAAGGAGAAGAAGAGTGGAGTCAGAGAGAGATGCTGTGAGCTGCTGCCCAAGGAAGCAAGATGTAAAGAAACACAGGTAAGCCACAAGCCAAGTGGCAAGGCACAGATGAATGAAAATGGGTTAAGATACAAGAGATGGCTAGCAATATGCCTGAGCCATAGGCTAAACAATTTGTAATTAATATAAGCATCTGAGTCACTATTTGGGGCTAAGTGGCTGAAGGGATGCAGGTCTGCACCCCGGGCTGGACAAGCCAGAAACTTCCGACTACATCCATGTATCATAGATCTTACATTTAACATTGAGTATTTCTGAAAAAAAAAATTCATGACAATTAGTCTAATAAGAATTTTTTTTAAAGAGATGTATTTTAAGTGTGTGTGTTCACATGTGTGTTAGCCTACTGTATTTATGTTCACTGCATGTGTAGATATCTGTGGAGCTAGAAGAGGGTGTCAGATCCCTTGAAACTAGAGTTATAGGCAGTTCTGAGCAATCAGATGTGGGTCCTGGGAACCAAACCCGGTCCTCTGCAAAAGTAGCAAGTGTGCTTAACCACTGAGCCATCTCCACAGCCCCTAATAAGGATAAAAATATTTATTTTTATTTTGTGTGTATGTGTGTGCTTTGCTTGATTGTAGGTCTGTGAAATGCTGTGAAATACTCAGGGAGGTCAGAAGATGGCATTAGATTCTTTGGAATTACAGATGGTTGTGAGTTGCCATGTGGGTGCTGGGGACCAAACTAGGATTCTCTACAACAGTAGCAAGTACTCTTAATCACTGACCCATCTCGTCAGCGTCCTAATAACGTATATTACTTAGAGGTGTTGTAATTAGCACAAACCATTTTATGTCTTATATCTATTCTTTTATAAGGCAATAATCATTGAAAATGAAGTAGAATTAAAGTTTTTTTTTTTTTAAGACTCATTTATTATTTGTACAGTGTTCTGGCTGTATGTATGTCTGCACACCAGAAGAGGGCACCAGCTCTCATTACAGATGGTTGTGAGCCACCATGTGGGTGCTGGGAATTGAATGCAGGACCTCTGGAAGAACAGCCAGTGCTCTTAACCTTTGAGCCATTGCTCCAGCCCAACTTAAGAATTTTTTTAGAACCTGTTTTAAGGAAATCATCAAAATCTATGTATCAACATACTACCTGAGATACTCATACCTTCTTAAAACCTATTAAAATGCTATCTTTAGGTCCATAAAATGCTTCATTAAAACCTCAAAGTACTATTTATTTATATAAAACAATTTATTGAAGTGAACATTAAAAAATTAAACTTTTAAATAAAATCCAGCATATCTGAAAATTGACTATGGACCAGATGTTTGATGATAACTAAGGCACTATTGTACATGGGCTGGTGGTGGAGACTTATAATTCTAGCTGCTTGAAAAACTGAGTCAGGAAGATTGAAGTTCAAGGCCTGCCTGGGCTATAAACTGAACTTCAACTGGGGCAACTTATGAAAACCTTGTGTGAGAATAAAAAGCAGAAATAAAGTGTGTGTGTGGTATAGCTTAGCAATACAGGGCTGGGCTGGCACACCCAAGTCTCCAAATTCACTCCCATTACCAAAAAGGGGGGGGGGATTTAAGTGTGATTCAAATCCTGTGTGTTTTGGTAAAAGAGTTTTATGTTTTAGTGTTTGATTTTATCCATTTTCTGTTGCTACAACAGAATACCTTAGATTAGGTAATTTTTAAAGGAAAACCATGTTATAGTTCACAGTTCTGAGGCTGCAAGGTTCCGAGGAGGATTGGGTGCTTGTTTACCACATGGTAGAAAGCAGAAGACCCAAAGGGCACAGCCTCCATTCCGAAGAAATACCAGCTCAGGACAGCTCAGGACTTACGATCCATTCCTTTAGGATTCTCTTTCTGCTGGGAGAATTGACCCAGTCCATGAGGATGGATTGCTTCCTCTTTATAGTCTAACCACCTCAAAAGGCCCATTTTCTCAACCCCATCACAATGGAAATGAATTTCAACCTGTGGAGCTGGAGAGATGGCTCAGTGGTTAAAGAGAACTGTCTGCTTCTTCAGGGAAGCTGGGTTTAACTCTAAACACACACACATGCGCATACTCACAAATACACATGCACACAGTATCTCACAATCATCTGTAACTGTCCTAGGGCATCCAATATCCTCTTCTGGCTTCTGCAGACATTCTTGCGGACAAAACACCTGTACATATAAAAAGAAAATAAATCCAACATAAGTTTTCTTTTTTTGTCTTTTTTTTTGTTTTTATTATGAAAAAATGTTATATAATTTTTTTTAATTCATGTATCCCCTTGTTCAGGCTCCCTTCCCCCTTCCGCCCCTCCCAGTTAGAAGATAAAATATTCAAATAGTAAAGTTATAGTTTTAAAAAAAGTATGAGGTTTTTTTTTTTTTTAATTTTGAAATGACACAATGTGGTACCTAGAAGTAGATGAAATCCCAAGACTGGTTATTGGTAATGATGCTCAAAGCTGGCTGATGAGCAGGTCAGTGTTGTCAGCTTGACACATCATGTCAATGAGGGAATGTCTAGATGTGCGTGGCCTGTAGGCATGTCTATGATGGGAAGGCCTGCCCATGGTGAGTGTCTACTCCCCTGGCAGGGATCTTGAACTGGGATAGGGATAGGGATAGCCTACAGGGCACTTGCAGGCCTGCACCAACTCTGCTCTTGACCGTGGCTGTATTTAGTTTCTGACTTGACTTCCTTGCAGGGATGGACTAGAACCTGGAACAGTGAACTAAGTACATTCTTCTCGTATAAATTATTTTATCACATCCATGGAAAATGAGAGTGAGATATACACAGAAGAGTTTATTAAAACCATCTCCTCTGGGTTTTGTGCATGTTTGACTATTTCTGTAATTAAAAAGTAGGAAAGAAAAATAGCCGGATGTCTAATTCCTACCCGTAGGTTTTTATGTTCAGGGAGTGGATTTAATGTACTTAGCTAACATGTTAAGGTAATAATATTACTAAGTTATTGTGACATGAAAACATTTTCACATTTGACATAGATCTTCAGTGCCATAGTTTACAGATGCAAATAATGTGGACTTTTCATTGTCAACCCAAATTTGCTAGGGAGACTGTCATCAGCTCGTTCTCCAACTCACCGCCTATGTATAGTTAGCCCTGACTCTGGTGCATTTCTGGTAATTGTTCCTTTTTCTTTCCCAATAATGCTTTATAATGCCAAAACATTGCATAATGCTTAAATATGTGCTCAGTTGCATTGATTCCTAGATTTCATTCCTTTTCTGTGAGTGAACAGGCATAGGGAATCCATCCTGCTAAAGACAGGAAGTCTAGGGGTTCTGAGAGGTTAATTGGATTTAGTTAGCTGATTCTTCCTCCTTACTGTGTGTCTTACAAACACGCAGAATGCACTGAGCATCTATGCCATATCTGATGTGGTACTGGGTTCAGTGTGCCAGAGATAGATAAAAGGATCCCTGAGTCTACAGAGCTCTCACGGGGGATGGCTTGTAGCCAGATACTTTGCTGATGAACAGAACGAGTCTCCTGGTTGACCATTCAAATGAGCAGAAGTTTCTTGCCTTCTCCTAATTTATGTCAGAATTAGAATCCGAGCCTTCAGATCAACCCACCTCTGACCAGTGCAACCCAATTCTCTGTAGCAATTCTGCTTCTCCTTTCTGGCTTAGATTCCAGTTTTCTTTTCTTTTTTTTTCTGTAGGATTTTTTTTTTCATAAAGCTCTATGTAGTTCTGTTATATTTCATAGAGGGATGCCAATTTGTTTGTTGGGAACTGGGGGCAGCATTCTGTCACTGGGATGGAAATGATTGGAAGTGGGTGGATACTGGCCACCCTGTGTCCCTGCTAAGAAGAACCTAGGGTCATCCATTCCTTACCCCAGCAGGCGTCAGCTGCCTTGGCTCTGCTGCCATGTCACATGTCTGTCAATGTGCAGAAACCCTGTTTACCTGCTCATGCAGCCATTACTCACCTCTTCCCACGTTCCCCCACACTTGCACACAAAGCCTGAGAGTAGCTTACAATTTTTTTTCTTAAAAGAACCTTCCCCCATGCCCATTCTAAAATGTCAAGTGTTTCAGTTTTTGAGAAAAAAAATAAGAAAGAAAGCTGAAAAAAATCATGACTCATGACAAGGGCAATAAGCAGATCTGAAGGTATGCTGGTGAGTCACTTGGAGACCGTGGTGGTGAGGGCCAGCAATGGAGAGACTGTCATGAGACCAGCCAGTAAAATTCCACTACTCTCTGGAGCAGAGTAGAAGGTAATTCAAAAAGCCTGGGATTTTTCCAGCCCTAATTTTATGTAGGTCTCTGTGTACTCTTAGGTTTGTTAATCTACCCAACAAATCAGCAAGAATGATTATTGATAATGAAAAGAAAAAACGCACCTCACATTATCATCTTTCTTTGTCCAGTGCCATGTTGAACCAACTCTGTCTGCTGCTACACACTAGCGAGGCTGCTGGATTGTCTTGAAGGGTATTGGGTTGCTAAGCAACAGGGCTGGCAACATCCATCATGCCCAGCAATGTCAGCCCCTGAGTGGGGCCAATAGAGCACATTGGTGTTCCTTCCCCATACCCTCCCTCAGCCTCCCCACCCCCTATGAAAATGTTAATTTGCATCTTGGGGACAGGAGCTGTGCCAGGTGATCCTGTGTATAAATGCCTCAGTGCAATGTATGAAGTGCAAATATTGTTTTCATTTGCAAGACAGAACTGTGATGTCATGGCAGATGCAGAGCCATTTGTGAAAGCGCTTCATATCAGCCGTGTGTAGGTGCCACGTAAAAGTCAGCGTGTCAAACATACCCTCATGTCTTCTGTCTTTTCATTATGGTTTTTTTTCCTGTCTGTCCACACAGCATCTTATTTATGCCTCATTTTTCCTTTCTCCCTCCCTCTTGGTTCTGTGTTCTCTTCGCGATGGAGTTATTGGTGAGTGTAGGGATGTGTGGACAAGAGGAAGTCTGTTTGTAGAGGTGAGACGGTCACACGGTTATGGTTGGAGACCACCCTTTATAAGGTTTTTCAGTGAGATAATTTTGCTCCAGAAATGCTTGTTTTTGGGGGTGGGTCTCCATCAGGGCACAGCCTGTCTGTACCTTTTATTCCCTGTCAATAGACAGTCACCTTAGAGAGCTGGTAAAGGGCCAGAGGCAGCATTGTGGCAGACGGGAAGGCATTGGCTTTAGACAAGACCTAAATCCTTTCTCTTGTCCCAGCCCACCCTGGCATTTCTACAAGTCACTGCATTCTGAGCCTTTCCTGAGACATGAGCAAATGTCTGTTCACCCCAGATAGGTACCAATGACAGACAAAAAAATTCATCCAAGTCCAGCTTGGTAAACTAATAGATTTATTGGGGTTACTTGCAGGAGTGTGGGGGTTCAAAGGTCCTAGGTGAAGCCCCTCTGCTTGAGTATCAAGTTGACAGCCAAGATCAGCCATCACAGTATTTAAGACGTCAGCTGGGGACACAGACACAAGTGATCTCACTTAAAGGACTGGGTTACAAGCACTTCTTCAGACTCTTAGTCCAGCGAGTGGCCTTTCTTTCTGGTCCATTAAGAGGTCTATTACCGGGGCTGGAGAGATGGCTCAGCGGTTAAGAGCACCGTCTGCTCTTCCAGAGGACCCGGGTTCAATTCCCAGCACCCACATGGCAGCTAACAACTGTCTGTAGTTCCAGTTCCAGGCAAAACACCAAGGCAAATAAATAAACAAACAAACAAACAAACAAACAAATAAATAAATAAAGTTAAAAAAAAAAAAAGAGGTCTATTACCTCCCTCCCTCCCGTCCTCTGCTTTAAGAAAATAGGTTTTGTTTCATTTTGACTTGGGCCTACCATTCCAGAGGGACACACTCCATCATGATGGGCAGGCCTGGCAGGAAGTCTGGGAGCAGAGTGACCACATGTGGAAGACTGAGGTCTGTCCTGGGACAGTAAACAAGGCTAGAAGAATCCTTGAGCGGGTTGTAGGATCTGCCAGTGTTAGGACTGACCATTTGAGCTGTGGCTCTGCCAAGCTGAGGGATGTGCCTCAGGAGCTCAGAAGTTTTGGTTGGCCTTTGCGCTCTCTCTTATAATTTGTTACCAGGGCACTGAGCTGTTCAGGGAAAGCTGCATCTAATTCCTAGCTAGGATGGGGCTGTCAAACAGGAAATAAAAGGGTGCCTTATTTGACAGAAAGGTCCTTATTTTGGGTTTTAAACCACGTGGCTGGAGATGGCTGGTGTGACACACACCCTTACCATTCACTCGCAGAGGAAGTTTAGAGGAAAGCTACGGTGTCTCTGGGCTGCTGTTGCCAGTAGAGAATCAGAGTGGACAGCCTTGTCTTAGAATCTTGGGCCATTTTCTATTGCTGTGACTAAATGCTTGAGGCTTGGGAATTTATAAAGAAAGGCACAAGGAAGGTCTGAGTCAGGTGGCTTTAACTGTTAGCATCTAGTGAAGCAGTCTAGCATGCAGATGATGTCACATGATGAGCAGATGTGGAAAAGAAGGGACAGAGGGCTGACCACTTTGTAACATGCCATTTCAGAGGACAAGGCTGCTCCTGCAAAGACCTACTAGCCTTGTTCAAATACAGCACACGTGTGTCATCCCAGCTGAAAATGGCAGATGAAGGAGGTTCAGGAGGTCCAGGAGTTCAAGGTCAGCCTAGGCTACTGGAGACACTGCCTCAATAAAACAAATAACAAAAGAACTAGTAATCCTGCTATAAGGGCATCAACCTCTCCAAAGGCCTCATCCTCCACCGCTGCTGCACCAGCCACAATTGCAACAATAGTTTTGGCTGGGACAAGCTATATCAGAGCCAGAACTTTTGTCAGCTACAGCTTGAGGTAGCCATGTCCCATGGTCCAGTTGCCGAGGCTACTCCTGTTTAGCAGCCCAAGAAGAGAAAAGGGGGTCATCTAGGTTGTCTGTCCATCAGAGCTAAACAGAGAGGCCTGAAGAGCAAAGTGAATCCCAACTAGACAGCACCTGAGAGAGACCCTGGCTAGGAGTGGGAGAGGGACATGCTCATAGCCAGAAGGGAAGTGAGGAGACCCTCTTGTGAGATCAGTCCACGAATCCTCTGAAGAGTTCACTGCACACTGAACCATGAGGAGTTGGGAAGGATATCCCTAGGCATGAGCTAGAATTGATTTACAGCTCAGGACCATGACCAAATATGTATTGAACAGTGGTCAGGGATGTGGGTCAGATTTTATGGGTTTCACTCCTGGCTTTATCAGTTAGCTGTGTGTATTTGAACAAGTCATATAATCTCTTGAAGCCTCAGTTGTTCATTAGGAAAAATGGGAACAAGATATGCACCTGAAGGGTTGTTTTAGAATGCAGTTTCTAGGGCTGGAGACGTAGCTCAGCGGCTAAGAGCACTGAATGTTCTTCCGGAGGATCTGAGTTCGATTCCCAGCATCCACATAGCAGCTAATAACTATCTGTAATTCCAAGATCTGACACCCTTACACAGTTATACATGCAGGCAAACACCAATTTACATAAAATAAAAATAAATATTAAAAGAATGCAATTTCTAAAGTGTATGATCTACGGAAAGGCCTTTGTACAGAGACTGACACTGCGGACATCCTGTGGCTGACATCATCTTGTTATTATAACCTGAGTATCTCCTTGTAAGAGAAGCTGCATGATGAACCCTATCCTCTTGCCCTGTGTTAGATGTGACCATGGAACCTAGGAAGCCCTACCCCAAGATGCCGAAGCCTTTTTAGAGAATTATTTTTGTCTATGTGTGTGTGGCAGGGTAAACTTAGGTATACCAGGTGTATGGAGGTGCCTGCAGAGGTCAGAGGGCCTCTATTGTCTTGGAGTCACTGGCAATTGTGAGCCACCTAATGTGGATGCTGGGAATTGAATTCAGCAAATGTTCTTAGCCATCAAACCATCCCTCCAGCCCCAGGATAGCCTTTTTATTCAACCACAGAGAAGTAGTCAGTGTAAACTACAATCAGTATTGACTACTTTCTCTATCAGAAAGGTGTAACTTTAAAAAAAAGTTTATATGGGAACCAAGAACAGAGAGTGAGGTAGGCTTGGTAGACCCACCTCAGTCAGTGACACCTGGCAGCAGCCCAGGTCTCAGCCATACTCAGAGCAATTCCAGAGCTGATAGAGATGAATGACAGATGACAGGAAACTCCAGACAGAGATGTAAATCTCAAGGTCCCAGAAGTAAGTCCTATTAGCCATGGAGCTGATGTCCAGTCAGAGAGGAGACCACATGGACTGTTGTACTCTGGCAACTCTGAGAAGACAAATGCAGAAAGATGCTGTGGAATAATTCTCTTGTACACGGTAAAAATTTGTCACTCAAATTGGCTTAATAAAATGCTGATTGGCCAATAGCCAGGCAGGAAGTATAGGCAGAGTGACCAAATGAAGAATAATGGGAAGGAGAAGGGCAGAGTCAGGAGTTGCCAGTCAGATGCAGAGGAAGCAAGATAAGCATGCCTTACTGAGAAAAGGTACCAAGTCACATGGCTAAACATAGATACAAATTATGGGTTAATTTAAGTATAAGAGCTAGATAGTAACAAGCCTGAGCTACCAGCTGAACATTTAAAATTAATATAAGCCTCTGTGTGGTAATTTGGGATGTGGCTGTTAGGTATTTGGTGGTTGCTGGCAGGTCAGAAACTTCTACCTACAGAAAAAGAGATTATTCTATACCATCTTCTCCTGCCTTTTGGTGAGCAAGAAAAGCTCTTCCTCTTCCCCCTCTGCCTTTCTTTTTTCCTTTATAATCCTGTATCTACAGTCTGCAGAACCAGTGCTCGACAGACTCTTCATGTATAAGTGGGAACACGAAAGGATGTCAGGGCATACTGGGCACTACATAATTAACAGCATGTTTGTTGGAAAATGTGACCTGAGTGTACTGTCATAGCCTTTTGGTGGAAGAGCTGAGGTCGTAAGAAAGTAAAGTCTCTAAGGGTCAAATGACAAGGGATGACATATGACAGCATCAAGAACATACTGCTGTGCTGTCATTCTCAGGTGAGGCAGGTGACCACACCTGCTGCTGTCAAAAGAACATCTGCATTTACAAGCTCACCTGGGAAATTTGAATGGTCTCCAGTTTTTGGGTGCAATGCATTGTGCTTCAGTGAACATTCAAGGGCATGCATTTTAGTTAAACATAAGTTCTGTAGGATAAATATTTTTAAAAAATGGTTGGATTTAGTATGCACAAGCTCAGATTCAGAGGACACGGCTAAGTAGTTTTTCAGAGTGATTGTCCATTTGAAACCCCAGTATACAAGCATCCCTATGGCTCCATATCTTCCTCAACATTATCTTTCCCTAGTGTCCTATTTTGCACATCATTCCCCCACTTTTGTGAGCATGTGCATGTCCACACCTGACAGAAAAAGTGCCCTGAATATTGGCTTAGGGATTTTTAATGGCCCAGTAAGTAGCAAGATTCAACTACTTGGAATTGGTAAGTAGCGAAGATTGTCTGTGTATTAAGTGTCTCTTTGCTAAGTGCTCAGAGCTGTGCACAGAGCAGTCAAATGTATGTGCTCTTTGCTTTCAGAGTGCTTGAGTCCAGGACAGAGCCAGAAAACAAACCAACCACTTTCTTTGCAAACAAATAAACCCATCATTGCAAACTGTGGCCAGGGCCCTAAAGGCGGCAGAAGGGTTTAGTGTTGAGAGTGGGTGTTAGGGAATGACCTCTCTGAATCATGAGGGCCAGGAGGAGCTAGCTGTGGAAGAAGTCCCAGGGCCTGCATTTGCAATCCCTTTTAAGGGGAATGCTGGGCATGCTCACCATGCTTAGACTCCACACACTCTAATTCTCCAGCTGAGAGAGCTGCTTAGCTAGCGCCTGTCTCTTTCAAGCTGTCAATCAAGTTTCCCCATCATCCTAATTAAAATACAAATAACTACACCCTCCACTCCTACTCCATTTCTGCATCAACTTCCCCATTGTACCATCATTCTTACATTTTATGTTTTGCTCTGATTTACACATATATGTGTTTCTTATATAAATTAAAAAATAATACCCTACAGGTGGTCCTCTGCACCCATGGGTTCTGAATCTGCAGATTTAGTCAACCATGATTTGAAGACATTTGAGGGAAATTATGCATCTGTACTGAACAAGTATGGATTTGTCTCTTGTAGTTCCCTGTTCAATATGACAGCTTAGTGTAGCGTTTAGATTGCATGAGGCACCAGGAATAACCTGGACATATTACAAAGAATGCAAAGGGATTGTGTACAAACACCCTGGCGTTCTGTGCAGGGAACTTGAGCGTCTGATAATTTTGGTATCCAAAGGGGGTCCTGGAAGCAATTCCCAGGCATGGCAAGGAACCAGTGGATATTTCTTGTCACCCAGCTCTTCTTGCTGAAGTCTACCCTGGTATGAGTGTTTGTCCTTATTTCCTTTATTCCCAGGACACTGCTGCCACATGCTTCACTGTCAGTGTCCTCAATTCCCAGTGACTTTTGAACAAGCCCCTCCCTCTGGTTTACTGTGCTGCTGACTGCAGGTCCACAGTGGACACTCACTAGGGCGGAGCTTTCTCTCCACGATAGAGCAGATGCAAGATAAGACTGTTGATGGAATGGAAGAAGTATGGGGTCTCATTCGTTCAATTATAATTTGCCATTTGTTTATTATTTTCAAGTGACACATCCTTTAATGATGCTGGATACTCTAAATGGGGGAATCTGGGAGAGAATAGTCAACCGATTTCAACTACAGAACAAAGGAAATTCCTTATACTTATGGACATTATATATGTGTAAATCAGAGAAAGTCGGTATTGGACTGCAGAACTCTGGAGACAGTTCATGGACATTTCCTCAGGCCTTTTTACACTTCACACTAGACCCCAGGTGCAGAAATGGAAAATGCTTCAATGTGTGGCTACAGATTCTAGAAATCTGTGGACTATTAGGCAAATCCATTTTGAGCAACACCTTGCATAAGAAAGAAGAAAAGCCTTGTCAGTCAGAGGGTGAGTTTTATTATAAAATGATGGCACTTCCTGTGGAGACACAATTTAGAAGCTCTTAGGTATGCAGAGTTGGCATCCTAGGGGAGGGGCTGGTGAGTATGCAGCAGTTGCCATTTGTATCCTGTAGAATAGGAACGAACCTTAGTATGAGATTTACAAACATTACTGCAGACACACACAAGGTGATAACATCTCTAAATACTTGACTTTACCATTCATTTTCTTTGTAGTTTTACTTGAAAATGGCAGGGGAGAGTACCTAGAATTCTTAATTGAAATACACATTTAAACACATATGCACGCGCGCGCGCACACACACACACACACACACACACACACACACACACACGAGAGAGAGAGAGAGAGAGAGAGAGAGAGAGAGAGAGAGAGAGAGAGAGAGCACCTAGCTGAAATAGCAGACTCCAGGTTCAGTGAGAGACTCATAAAAACAAGGTGGAGGGTGACAGACCTGTGAGGTTAACCTAACCTGTAGCCTCCCCATGGGCAACCCCCTCCACAAAGACAGAGAGATAGAGAGACAGACAGAGAGACAGAGACAGAGACAGAGAGAGCTAAGAAATTGATACTTATACAGATCACTAACATCGATACTGTATTGCAAGAATTCTTGCTTGTATTCAGACATTCCCTAGTGCTGTGAGGTCTTTATGTGACAAGTGAAAACAAAAACCTGACCAGCTTGGAAAACAAAAGGGACATTGATCAGTGATTGCTTCTCTTCTCAGAAAACAGGGTGGTTTTCAGCTGCTGTATGTAAAGTACTCAGATGGCGCTTTCCGCTGACCAGTCTAGAGGGTGGCAGTTCCTGGCCATCTCCAAAGCTTCCCATGCATCCCTTCGATCTCTGTGTCTGAGAAGACTGGTTCATTTTGTCATCTTTCAGCAATAGAAGGTTGGATGAGACTGTGGAGTGAAGGGCAATTACACCACCATTTTTTCAAGGAAAGGTTATGATGTTATTCTCATCACTTCTAACTATACCTATTGAAGTGATGACCTGCTTCAGAGTACTCTGGGAAATGTAGTCCTCAGCTAGCCATGTATTCAATAAAATGCTAAAGTGTCTCAGATTTTAGATTTCTCTATATCTTAAAATATTTGCATATAAAAGAAAACTTGGGAGATGGGGCCAGAGTACAATTATACAAGTATATACAAAATAATGTATGTTTCATATATGCCTTATGTGTATAACCTGAGGAAAAAATTATACAGAATTTTTTAATAATGTTGTATGAAACAGCAAAGTAGAAATTCTGAGTTTTTGTGGGTCTCAAATTTTTCGATTAAGGAAGCTCAGCCTGAACCTCTGAAAGATAGAATAGCTAAAATCTGAAGGGACCCTGTAGCCTCTGGAACCACTCAGGACCTCACAGAAAAAGCAAAAGTGATCATTACCTCTCCAAAGGGCTTTTTGCCAGTTCCCGGAGCAGCAGGCCCATTGTCCAAAGCCAAATTCCCCATGAAGCAGAAGGCAATTTAGGAAATGACACAGGCTCCCTGGCTGACTCATACCATGAGCATCCTGGAGAGAGAAACAGTCTTACACCCATTTGGGGTTTGGGGTTTAGCATCTAATAATAATGACTTTGGCACGTAGAACTTCCTGAGGGTTAATGAATGAATGGCTTGGAGAAATAGCCCAAATCACTGCTGAAGTCCATCAACCCTTCCCAGGGTCATATTAATCTCCAGGAAACCTTTTGTATACCCAGCGGTTCCTACTTCAACCTTGCACAGCCAAAAAATGAATGGATCTTTCATTGGAACTTGGGGCTGGGTGGAAAAGAACTTGGTCACTATTGTGTGTGGTCAACATGCAGCTTTTTTTTTTTTCAGGCGCATTTCCTGCACTTCCTTTTTGTTATTTTGTTGTAGCAGCAGCAGCTCTCTCAATTAGCTCCAACCCTCATACCCTTTCATTTGTATAGCTCATCCATACTTAGGCTTGCCTGTCATGCTGGAGTGGGAGGGTACTCCATAGATGGAGGCAGCCAGGGGACTCCCAGCTCCAGAGTCCAGTGACTTTGTAGCTACTTGTTTCTTTCTTGACAGAAGGATGGTTCTGTGCTTGGTGGTGTGTCCTGTTCTTGCAGAGGACCTGAGTTTGGTTCCTATCACTGAGGCTCCATGGAATAACTTGCTTGTAACACCAGCTTAGGGAACCTGATGTCTGCGGCTTCTGAGAACACCTGCACTCGAATGTGCCACCACCTCCTTATACACGTAATTATCCAATAAAAATCTTTTAAAAAATAACAATTTTAACACAACAGTGACAGCATTTTAAATGACCCATCATTGGTCCAGTGGATTGTTCAAAGTATACCCGGGGAAATGGTATGTTGCTGTATTTAAGGCACTGTATTTTCAGCTCATTAAGATTCAGAGTTTCCTAAAAGAAGCTAAAAGCAGAGAGGCAAAGATGGAAAGGATGTCTGACGCTGTCCTAGTGCTGGTGCTGGGACAAGTGTTCACACCTAGGCTTGTGGGAGCCTCTGATCATCCCTAGCCATGGAGTCATTGACAAAACAGGCAGGTTTCCTTCAGCCAACTTCCCACTGTCCTGTCAGGCCATCAGAGTTTATGGACAACGGCAGCTTTTCTGCCATGAGACTTAAATTTTTGCTACCCCTCTCTGTGTGTGAGTGAGTATGTGTATGTGTGAGTGCGTGTATATGTGTGTGTATGTGAGAGTGTGTGTATATGTGAGTGTGTATGTGTGTGTGAGTGTGTATATGTGTGAGTGTGTATGTGTGTGAGTGTTAGTGTGTATGGTATATGTATGTGTGTGTATGAGTGTATATGTGTATAGTGTGAGTATGTATGAGTTTGTGTGAATGTGTGTGTATCTGTGTAAGTGTGTATGAATGTGTGAGTATGTATGTGTGTGTATGTGTGTTGGTCAGCATTTGAGAGGACTTGCCAAACATGGAGGCAGGATGTGAGCCTGAGCCAAGCCACCCCAAGCATGGCTCATCAGCTGACAGTGGCAGTGCTACTAGTCGGGACAGCAGCTGGGGGATGACTACCTTAATGTCACAGTGGTCTCTAAGCTGAGTCACAAGCCCCCTGCCCTCCTTTCCGGTAAGAACAGCAGGCCAAGGACCCAGACAAAGACATTGTTGGAGATGATGGAAGTGCTGGCTTTTAATCAGGGGTAGAGAGAGAGCTGCAGTAGGAAGCCAGCAGACCTAAGGAGCGGGGTATAGAACAGAGCGCTCAGAAACTGCTGTTTTTATGAGAGTTGTAAGAGGACTTCAGAATCTGGGGCAGAGCCTTGAGAAAGGATGAGGAAGTGTATTCAAGCAGGGAGAACATTCTACCCTCATTTCCCAGGGTTTGATAGACGATGTACTATTGTCTTCTGGCCTTGGAATGTTTCATTTTTCTGTTTTCAACTAAGGGTATAAGATGTGTTGAGAACTCTCAGGTGATGTGAAGTTATCACACCTAAGCCTTTACCAACCAGACATATATTTACATGTAGACATATATGTGAAGTCAAATTCCCTTATCCAAGAGAGTTGGGTAGAGTAGAACTTTCACATATAAGAAAGCTGAGTGGGCTGGAGGAATGGCTCCTGTGGGAAGTACCTTCTGTGTAAATACACGAGGACCTAAGTTTGGGTCCCCAGCTTTCCCAGAAAAGGCAGGTATGACAGAGTGGTATTCATCTGTAACCCCCAGTACTGGGAATATGGAAGAGGCAGAGGCAGGCAGATCTCTCCAGCTAATTGGCTGGCCAGCCAGCTTTGCTGAGTGAGTGAGTTCCCATCCATCAAGAGACTCAGCCTCAAAAATTAAAATGGAGAATCATCTGGAAGAGACCTATGTTGCCATTTGGCCTACACATAGCTGTACACATGTTCCTGCACATATATCCCCATGAATATGTGAACACACACATACACACACACACACACACATTTAGGACATGATAAAATGGGCAGACACTGTAGTACTTTCTACCTGGAATGTCTATCAAAGTCCCACATGTTTTTTTGTTGCTTTGGAAATCATGGAACCTTTACAGGCAGAGCCTTGGGAAGCCTCAGGTGGCTCTGGGGACTGTGGATACCCATCCCCTCCTCTTTATTACTTGCTGGTATTACGAGGTAAGCATTCACCATTTCAAGCTCTTTTTATGGTATACCACCTCACCACACATTTCCAACCACAGAGCCAACCAACATGGACATAAGTCTTCAAAACAACCCTCCCCTCTTTTCAAGTTGACTGTTATTATGCAAATTCTAATTAGTATTTAATGAAAACCCAGAGCCAGATATCAGGGGAAAGCAGTCTATTCTCACCCAGCCAACTTCTCAAGTTGAACAGGGTAAATACTGTCTTCAAGAATCCTCAGCCTTAGCCTGGCTGGTCACTTCTACAAAATGCCTGAATCTCTGTCCCTGTTGCCTTAAATATCTTCCCTGCCCAGTTGTTTAATTTCTGGGCTCAACTCTGCATCATAATCCTAGAATTAGGATTAAAGGTGTGAGCTACTACTGTTTGGTTGTTAGGCCTTGAACTCACAGAACTCACAGAAATTCAGAAAGATCTCTGTCCCTTGAGTGATGGAATTAAAGGTGTGAGTTACCACTCAGTCATCCTCGGTGATGGGATTAAAGGTGTGGGCCATCACAGACTGTCTTAGGTACTTTATTACAGAAACATAGAGCTGGCACATATCTTTTCAGTGAGGGCTTTAAGAACATTCGAGAAGCCGGCTGTATATCATGGCACATGCTCACAATCTCAGCACTCTGGAGACAGAGGCAGGAAGATACGAGTGTGGAGCCTATTTGAGTTACATAGTGGAAGCCATCATCTTTTAAACTGTTTTTAGAGATGTATTTTATGTGCATGAGTATTTTGCTTACATGTATGCATGTGTATTACACGTGTGCCTGGTGTCCCCAGTGATCAGATGGAACATCAGATCCTCTGAGACTGGAGATACAGATGGCTGTGAACTGCCAGGAGGCCCCAGTAATTGAACCCCTGTCCTCTATAAGAGCAGCAAGTACCCTTAACTGCTAAGTCAACTCTACAGACCCACAACCAAAGAGAAAAGAAAATTCTTGTCAAATATGCTGACTGATGAGACTGAAAGCGTAACCCTGACCTCTCTGGGCTCAGGCTGATGGTGGAGTCAAATGTCTTACATTCTAGGGACTTTAACTTTTTTTCAGACCCAAGAGTGATGGAGAAAATTTAATATGTACCAGGAGATCAAGACCCAAGGGATGGACTCTGATACCAGCTTCTGTGAGTGATACACTTAACTATCTCTCGCTTTCAGGAAACTCAGTGAACTCAGCCTTCAGGGCAGGCCCTGGTTGTAGCTAGTTTATTGACACTTGTTATTAATAGGGTTCACAAAGGACAGTAATTTTGTTTTCTTTCCATCTTTTCTATCCAGTCAGAACATGGACAGAACATTTCATATTGTGAGATGGAGGCTGAATGCAAAATGAACCGTGAAAACAAATGTACACAATTTGAGCTCATTGAAATCTTTAGAAAATTACAAATGGTCCTTGCTTCCACTGGTTCAGCTCCCTGTTTGGCAGAAGGGAACTGTTTACATTTGGTCTCTTTAATCCATGGTAGGGCAGCAGAAGCCTCATGACACCTGCAGTCACCGGAAGGGCAGCTCCCAGACTTAGCTGTCTTAGGCTCCAATGCTTAAGTTAACTGTTACATTTGAGAAGCATCTTTAGTGGTTCTGGCCATGTGTTTCCTAGTTTCCATTGAGGAGTTGGAGAGATGGGTGTACACACACACACACACACACACACACACACACCCCTGTTTTTTTGACAAAAGAGGCACAGCTTTATTGTAGAAACGCTGAACCAGGAGATTTAAAATAGAGATAGCCTCAAGTGCACACAGAAGTGGAGAGTTTCACGTTCATAGCGGAACCCCTCTCCATAGTCAGTGTCCCACGTGCATCTAGAGCCTTCTCCTCAACCTCAAATGCATTTGTCCTCTTCAGCAATCATTCACAGGGTCTGCCACTGCCCCAAGATAGACATGTTTCAAAACCCATGCTATCACAAAACCCTGGAAACTACCCCCTTAGCCCCCGACGTATTTCCCAGTTCCAAGTTCTAAGCACTCTGGGAATCCATCTGCTCAGTGGAAGTTTCTGCTGGTGGTGTAGAGGGCACTTCAGGCAATGACTCAGGTAGGGGCCACTTTTTTCTAGATTTCCCTGATAGAGCCGGCAAAGGTGAGACAGTTCTCTCTGGTGGCTGGTGCCAGCTGTACCACGGGTACCAAGGTTCGCCGGACAGTAATGTGGGGGCTGGTGGAGTAACAGTGACAGCTCCATGAACGTTACCAAAGTCAGCATCTCGGGGCTCAACCTGGGGAACGTAGTAACTGAGGAGACCACACTCCCTGGCTTCCTGAATGGCCTGGGTCAGCTTCCTGTGCTGTTTCATACAGACCCCTGTGTATGGGGCATGGAAGATGATACCTGTGTGGGCGCAAACAAACTGTTCCAAGAGTTTCACATTCCTAAAGTCAGCATACAACTTGTGATCCTGGCAGATGGGGCAGAGATTCCCAGTAACTTTATTATTTCGAATACATGTCTTTCGGGTCCGCTGTGGTGGTACTACCACCTTTGAAGTTACGGCGGTAGTCAGCACAAACAGGGCTAGAACCATAGCGGTTCTGGTACTCTTCTGAATCCAGGTATTTCCAAGGTTCATTCTCATAAAGGGAAATGGGAAGTGAGGATGGTGAATCATTTTCAGGAGGGTCTTTGGTGCCAAGAGTCCAGAGGGGAACCTGAACTCCATAGGAA
The DNA here is from genome assembly GCA_004025045.1 of Sigmodon hispidus. NCBI lineage: Eukaryota > Metazoa > Chordata > Mammalia > Rodentia > Cricetidae > Sigmodon > Sigmodon hispidus. The sequence continues at coordinate 7,881 of PVIH01017474.1, read as the reverse complement.
CTTCGCAAGAGCCTAGGAAACAGCCTCAGCAGCGTGTACTGCACGGAGGCAGCCGTTTTGACGCACGTTTACCTGATTTTCCTCCCATGGAAACCCCACATTGATGAAGACAGAAGCAGCAGCATCTGTAGGAGAGTGAGGGTTATTGCGCTTTCCCTGCTGGGTGACTTGAAGCAAGCCACGAAACATCTCTGTCTACTCATTTTATTAGTTGACTGTGCTGCTGTAATATATTCCTGTAAACTTGTTGATTTAACACAGTGCACATCTATCTTTTTCTTTTTTTTCATTATTCTGGAGGTCAGAAGTTGAAATCAATTTTATTGACTCAAAAATTAAGTATTGCCTGAGCTACAGTTTCTCTGAAGGCTCCTGGGAGAACATTTTCTTGCCTTCCATCTGATGCTGATTTTAATAATTAAAATTACTATTTTATTTGTGTGTGCATGTGCATGTGTGCATGAAAATACCCAGAGAAGCCCAAAGAGGGTGTCAGCCCACCAGAGCTGCCTAGTTACAGGAGCTTGTGAGCCGCCTGATGTGAGCGTTGGGCACTGAACTCAGGTCCTCTAGAAGAGCAGTAAGTACTCTTAACCTCAGAACCATCTCTCCAGTGTGGATGCTACATTTCTTAGTGGATGGTCCCTTCTTCCATGCTCCTGGCCAGTGGCACAGTATCTTGATCCATCACTTTTTTGGTAAAATCTCTTTCTGTGCTTAAAATTTAACTTTGGTATGTAGTTCAGCTGCTTTCCCTAGACTGGTCTCAAGCTCCTGGGTCCAAGAAATTCTGCTGCTTTAGTCTCCTGAGGACTTGGGGTTAGAGCATTGTAGTAGCATAACTGGCTTGCCTTGTTCTTATAAAAACAGGTGTCTGTGTTTAGATCTCACATGATCTTCTAGAATATCTCAGTCTAAAGATCTTTGGCTCAACCACATCCACAAGAGTCATGGTAGAGAAGGTAATGATCACAGCCTGTAGGGTTCAGGGCATGGCTACCTTTGGTGGCTACTGTTCTTTCTTTAGCACTTATATGTGATAGAAAGCTAGTGATTCCTGTCTTAAAGAACAAAAGGGTCTGAAGAGGTAACATTTATGAAGATACACACAATGAAATTCAATAGATGTCACAGAGTCTGGAATGGGAGTGGGGAGGGTCTGACATCCCGTTACTCTGGTCTCTGCCCTGATGAATATGTGGCTAATGGAAGAGCTATGGCTGGTACAGCTTGGAGCCTACGCCTCAGGAGTCAGTGACCCCAGCCAAAGCATGGCTGACAGCAAGGTAAAAGGTACAAGAAGATAACTAGATGAACAGGACAGGAAAAGACCATCTCATCTCTTGACCTCAGTCTGAGCTCCATGTAGGTGGATGAGCATCTTAGAGACATAGTAGCCTGGCAATACATTCTTCTGGGATGTGGTATCCTAAACTCTCCCTCTGGGAGGCTTAGTATGCTGGGGACCTCAGGCTTGGTGACAGTGGCAAGCACTGTATTCCTTTGTGTGAGCTGTGTCTTCACTGTGTTTACCAGATTGTTTGAGAAGAGAAGACATATGAATATTTCCATCTCTTTTAATTCCTGGTTCTCTTCCTTCTTCTCTTCCTCCTCCTTTCTCTGCACCGTACCCTTTAAGGACAGCGTGTTATGAATACTTACAGATGATATGTCTTCACTTTTGCCTGCTCCTTATCTTCAGTGAAGAATCTCTATCATCATTGCCAAATTAATTTTTTCCCTAGAAATTTTATTCATTTATAGATCACAAAGAATACAGCTTAGTTTATTCTTCTCTAGATGAACTTGAATTCCTACTTTGCACCAGCCTCCATTTTGTCATGTCATCTTCTGGGTCTCATGCTTTTCCTAGGCATAAATGCACATTCCAGGGGACTTTGAAATGCCAAGGCCTGTGTGTGGGTCTGTTGAGTTCTTGCTGATATCCATGGTATTGGTCCACACAGTTCACCAAGAATGAGTCATCTGTTGAAAGATCTTGAGTGACAACCCAGCTTTGGTGTCCTGGCTCTATACTCAGTCCACAAGAGTCTGGCACTGTTTCTGTCCTCCAGAGGGAGGTCAAAGCTGCTTTACCTGGTACCTGGCCATCTCCCTTCTTCTGAGAGCTGGACTTTCTCCTCAGGTGTTTACTTGAGTGCAGCCTGAGGTAAACCTATCTGGGCTCATGGTCTGGAGAAATCTTCCCACCTGAGGTCCTGTAGCCACTTATAAAATAATTATTCAGAGGCTTATATTAATTACAAACTGTTTGGCCTATGGCTCAGGCTCATTACTAGCTAGCTCTTATAACCTAACTCAACCCATTCTTATTAATCTATGTCTTGCCCTGTGGCTAGTGGCTTACCTGTACTTTTACATCTTGCTTTCTGGGTGACCACCTGCAGTCTCTCTTGACTCCACCCTCCTTCTTCTTTATCTGTGCTGGATTTCCCACCTCCCTCTAAGCTGCCTTGCCATAGGCCAAAACAGTCTCTTTAGTAACAAATGGCAACAAAGTATAGTCAGAAAGTGTACAGATATATAGTCCACATTACCTGAGTGTCTGCTGTGACCAAATCAACAAGTGAAGAGAGTCTGTGGTTGAGTGTTTATACTATGGCCAATCAGGACACAGAGAACTCCTTGGTAAACCTTTACAAGCCTAACCTAGGGAATCTACTTCTACTGGGTAGGGTCTATTTCCTAAAGGCTCCACAGATTCCAAAAATCATATTACAAGCTAAGGATGACTGTTAAAAGCATATGACCCTGTGGAAGATATTTCAGAGAGAATTTTTTTTCACAGCAAAGAAGCCCACAAAGCCCCCTACTGTTCGATGTGTATGGATCCCTGCTCCACAGCTGGCCTGGGGTGGGGTGCAGGCCCTGCATCCCTGGGCCTTCTGCTTTCTCTTAGTCTAGGAAGATCTAGTGTCCTTTCAAATTTGTCATCTCAGAAGACTCTTCTTGGTCCTTTCTTTGTCCTTTAGATACACAAACGCCAGAAGAGACTGTTCTTACCTGCGGCCCTAACACCACCCTGGGACATTGGGTGTTTGTCATCCTGGCTGCTGCCTTGACCCATGGAGGAAGAACAGGGGTCAAGAGGACCAAGGAGATCACAGAGAGGCCCACCCTTTTGTTATTTTAGTACCATCCTGACTTAGGGTACACTTAAGCATAAATAATTCATTTTTATAAGACCTATATATTTTCTCATGAAAATATTTTTGTGAACTTCCAAAGAGTTAGGTTTAGTTAGGGCATTTCCAAACAAGTTATTTTTTATTCTCTCTCTTCTTCTGCAGCCTCCTTCCTTTCCTTGAGCTCCCCCCCGGCCCCCAGCATCCCATTTCCTCCCTCACATGGGGTCTTTCTCCCTCCCACACCTTTCCCAGCACCTGTTGTTTCTTCTGGTCCCTCCCTCACCTTATAATCTATACCCACTTAACACTGAGATCCACATGTTTGTCTGAGACGGAGTCCTTTTACTTAGGATAGTCCATTCCTGGTCCATCCTGCACCCTCTGCTGCAGGCTAACTTGATAGATTACACATAACCTTTATTTTCTTCTCTTTAATTACTAGCTTTTAAAAAGTGTCTACACATTTTTGTAACACAATCTCATCTATATCTGTGACTTGAAATAGCATCATAATGTGCCAGTAATTCCAGTATTTGTATCTAGATCACTCACTTGTAGTTCTCATGGGCATGGCCAATTGAAAAGTCTAACCTTGAAATTTTAAGTTGACATTGTTCTCACTCCTGTCCCATTTTGTCAAAGTGTGCTTCTCTGCCACTCCTATCCCCAACAGGTAAGTAACCAGAATGTCTCAATAATCTTTGATTCCTTGCCCCAGACTTCCTGTCCAGCTTAGGCAGCTGGGCTGTCTCTAACACAACTCCACTCCACCTTAGCCTGCCTCAGGTCCACCCATGTCCTACTTATAGCACAGTTCAGAATTGTCTCCCTGTGTTATTTTCTTCATCAGTTGCTATGGAGACTGGGTGGTTATTAAGCGATAAACAAATAGACCCTGTAGTGTTCTCACCTGGTCTCACTAGGCAACGTGAACCAGTGCCCACAACAGTGGTTGTTCCCTGAGCATCCACCCTGGCTCATATTTACAAACTGGGTTTGTGTTCCTGAATCTCCCTGGACATGGCATGCCCCTTCTGGTCAGTGGCCATGTCCGGTGAGTGCCCCATGGCAGGTGGTCTCTCTGGGCTATTGGAGGTTTACTCTCCACCCCAGAAGCCCATTTCTCCTCTGAATGGAGCTTGAGTGATGCCACATCTCTGCTCTGATGGCACACAGCCCAGTCACCACAGTAACATCAAACATCAGTTCATCTCACTTCCAGTTTCTTGCACATGTGACAGACCATTTTCTTTCCTGATCTCATCTGCTTGTGGAGAACTCATTTGTGGTTCTGTGGGAGCTTTTGTTGTTGTTGTTCTATGTGTCTTTCACCTTCATTGTGTGTGTGTGTGTGTGTGTGTGTGTGTGTGTGCCTGATGTAAGTAACCTCAGGTGTCATCTTTAGGCACCTTCTACCTTTTAAACTTTACTTGTATTTATTGAGACTGCATCTTCCACTGACCACTGAACCTCAGGGGAACTGCCTGTTCCTACAGCCCCTGTGCTGGAATTACAAAGGCCTGCCACCACACCTGGTTTTAAAAACAAACAAACAACCCCCCCCCAGAAACCCAGACAAAACAACAACGGAAAATGGCTTTGGGGATTTAACTCGGAGTCCAGCCAAGCACTTTCCTGAAAGAACTGTCTTTCCAGCCCTCACTTCTTTCTTCCTTGAAGGATATTTTTCATGGACAGAAGGGCTGCCCCGCCAAATGTAAAGTTCCATTTACAATTGAATGTAAAGCCCCCATCCTTTGGGCTTTCAGAACTCAGAAAGCTTCTTCAGAGAAAACCAGTCTCCCTCTCTCCTCAAGTTGCTGAAGAAGTTTTCTTTCTTTCCAGCATTACCCATTACCCTTTCTTCTGTACCTTTCTCTTTTCTGACGCTCAACTGAACGTACTCTAACTGTGCTCACTGTAGCCCGTGTCACCAGCACACCCCCACACTGTAATCTTCCATTTTATCTGCTTTAATTTTAGCCCAGCGTCCCTCTTCAGCCGTGCTCAAAGCATATTGAAAAGCATTAATTTTAGTTATGACACTTTTCACATCTGAAAGATTTGGGGGTTCTTTCTTATATGAGCTGTGTGGAACTTTTTATAGTTTGAGGTCCTTAAATGTTTCTTTGAATACAGTACGCAGGATTGGTTTTGTCTGTGCATAGTATTCACATGCCTGGAATCTCTGGAATGAGTCCCCTTCTCTCATAAATTGGTTCTTAGTCATGGAGTCATGTCGTCTTGCACATGTACATCTGCTGTCTTTGGATATCTTCAGCTCCAGTGGTCTCCAGGCATGTCCAGGGACCCCAGCACTCAGGTTCATGATCGTAACCTGTCCACTATCACCTGGCCAGTGGTCCTTTCTCTCTTGCCTGGCTGTCCTTCAGCTATGTGGGATTATCAAGTCTGGTCTTCAGTGAGGACAGTCTCCTCTTGGTCATTGCCTCAGGTGACCAATGCCATGCTCATCCCTAGTGTGCAAACTGAGTTCTCAGACGTCCACACTGATTCCACATCCTCTGAGATTCTTAGAGAACGGAGGTTACAGAGTCCTCAGTGCACAGTGGAGGAGGGAGGGAACAGGGATGGGAGCTGCGAATTTTAAAATTTGGGGTAAAAAGCAATCCTTTCTAATTTTGTTTGTGGTTTCTCTGGTTAGGTATCATGGGAACTCAGATCATAGAGCATAAATAAATTGTCTTCTCCTGCTGGCAAGCTTCTTGGCTCTGCTTCTCCTGCCTGATTGCCTGTGTAGATTAGCTTTTTGAGGGCTCACCTTACACCCCCAACAGGCATGCTCAGGCTCGAAAGAAGATAGGAACAGAGTGTACAGGTGGGGGTGTAAGGGCTGAGTGAAGCGAGCCACAGTTTTTTCTTTATAAATTGCCCAGCACCCCCTCCCCCTGCACCGCATCTATTTTTGGCTTAAGTGCCTTTAGGCTCTTTGGAAAAAGCACAGGAACTCCTGTGAGTCCCCTGGTTCCACTTGGTAAATTTCCTTCAGCATTAAGGGAATGATGGCTGCCTGCTCACATTCCCCTCAGCCTCCAGGCCTGAGGTGCTGGGGGTGGGGGAGGGCTGTGGTGCTGTAGAGGATTGTGGTGCTGAGGAGGGGGGAGGCCTGAGGTGCTGGGGAGAGGGGAGGCCTGTGGTTGGGGGCCTGTGGTGCTCTAGGGGAGGCCTGTAGTGCTGAGGAGGAGGTAGGATTGTGGTACTGGAAGAGACTGTGGGGCTGAGGAGGGGGGCAGCCTGTGATAATCCTGAGGAGGGGGGAGGCCTGTGATGCTGAGGATGGGGAGGCCTGTGATGATGCTGAGGATGGGGAGGCCTGTGATGCTGAGGATGAGGAGGCCTGTGATGATGCTGAGGATGGGGAGGTCTGTGATGCTGAGGATGGGGAGGCCTGGGGTGTGGTTGCACCCCAGTGACTGTGAGTCAGCAGCCAGCTGGCACAGTCATGCTCTCAGGGCACTTTTTCAGCCCCTGTGCTCTCCCTAAGGGTGAAAGTCATTCCATTTTCGCTGGTAGAACAGACTACAGGATTCTAATGTCACCTGAATGTTTGAGGAGAGTGACGTCGTCTTCTGTTAGGTGGAGAAAGTGATGATGATCAATGTTGCTCTGGGGCCAAATGTCCTTTTCCAAGGATGAGGTTTCTCTGTTCTCACACGTTTCCTCTATGATGCTCAGTCTCAGGAAGATGTGCATCGCTGTGGTCTTCGTCTGGGTGGGTGCCATTGGTTCCGTGCTGTGCTGACAGCTGATAGACAAGAGGAAAAACAGCATTGTCAATGTGAATTGAATTTAAACTCTCAAAAAATTTGAGGAAAGATTGGAGTACAACTTTTCAAAGCTGACTCTTATCAGAAAAAAAAACCAAAAACAAAAACAAGGCCTAGGGAGGAATGTGTCTTCCCCAAGGTCACAGGGCAAGCATGTGGTGGCACTGGTCACTTGGGTATTGTGACCCAAGGCCAGAAGAATCTTCATCTGTGGTTGGAAGAAACAATAAACAGCTCGTGTTTGAATTTTGGAATCACGTCAACACTAAAGCTCACTCCACAGAGAGTGTCCACATCTCCCATAGCACCTTGCCAGACTTAATATGGACCATGCCAGTTTGGGGGGTATCTGAGGAAACCCTGTTTTCTAGAGTAGAAGTTGGGGTTATTGAGCAGTAAGAAGTTCCAGACTTCTGGGGACCTCTGCCTTTGTCTTTGCATATTCATTCATGCTCTCTACAAGTCATTTCACACACACACACACACACACACACACACACACACACACACACAATGGGCAATTACTGTGTGCCAGGAGCTATGTGACAAACAAAGCAGACAACAATTCCTGCCTTCAAGGGAGAGAATGAGCAGTGAGCACACAGTATCATGTCACATGGAGGACACACGGTATCCTGTCATGTAGAGGACACACAGCATCATGTCATGTAGAGGATACATGGTATAATATCACATGGAGGGCACACAGCATCATGTCATGTAGAGCACACACAGCATCATGTCATGTAGAGGACACACAGCATCATGTCATGTAGAGGACACACAGCATCATGTCATGTAGAGGACACACAGCATCATGTCATGTAGAGGACACACAACATCATGTCATGTAGAGGACACACAGCATCATGTCATGTAGAGGACACACAGCATCATGTCATGTAGAGGACACACAGCATCATGTCATGTAGAGGACACACAGC
>PVIH01017473.1:0-41726 GCA_004025045.1 Sigmodon hispidus | reverse complement strand
AAATAGTTACAGTTTCACTAAGTAAACCCAATAAACTCATTGGTTTACAAAGAAACAAAACAAAGTATTTTTTGTTAGTATAAAATATTGCCAATGCAACCTCACCAAGAACAAAAGAAACCTCCCCAATTGTTACACGTTTTTAAAACAACAGAGTTTTGTACACTAGTGGACTCTCTTACAGGTGAGAACAATTGAGAACTAAAGCCGAAAAGCAACTTGCCTGGGGATTGTTTTATTATTCCTGTATCTCTTCAGTAGTTTGGTTTCAATTTAAAAAACTGGAAAAGTAATGACCAGATGTGTTGGGAGGGGGAAGAGACCTTGAATAAGGATATACAGGGATGGGAAAAAAAAAAAAAAAGAAATTCAGAGGGAAAGATGAACACAAAGAAAATATAGGTGTAGCAATCTTATTTGTATTTCTACCCTTGATAAGCCATGCTTATCATTCTTATCCTCTGTATAGTTCTGTATAGTTGTTGTTAACTCTTCCACATTTTAAATTCTTTTTACTGTGGTTTTTTTTTTTTGATAAATACAAAATAAAGAAGGAAAAAAATAAAATAAAAAAAAACAAAAAAAAAAACTGGAAAAGTAGAAGAAGTGTGTGTGTTCTAAATTATGTGATAAGAACTAGTTATTTGAATTCTGGCAGCAGAAGCCCCCTTGGGAGATAGTGGAGAGTTCTGTGTTTGTTGAGGGTCAGAAGGGGTTAGATTTTAGGTAATCTATATGTGTGGTCATTGCCTGAAAGGTAAAGACTTTTTTGGGGGGGTTATTATTTAAGGGTCTGTGTTTTTGAAGCTGAGACTTGGTCAGGGTAGGTCCACCACAAGAGGCCCCTCTGAAGATAGAACCCCTTTTCATTGTATTGCTTGTCCACTGTTTTAGCTTGAGGCTGGTGACCCCGTCCCAGCTCTTCCAGCAGGCACAGTTGTGCCCAGCTACACACACTCGACTCTCCGCAGTCCTAGGAAAAGTTCCAAATCTCCGGGGTCCCTTGCTATGCCAGCAGCCATCGGCCTGGAGCCAGGAGTTTCCCGCGGAAGGACACAGGCTGCTCCAAGGACCCAAACACTAGCGGAGGCTCGGGGTCTTGGGAGGGTCCCAGATTGCCGGCTCTAGATTCGCGTGAGAGTCTCATTGTTCTTCGTAGCATAAGTATGTGGGTGGCGTACCCGCTACCTAGGCAACGGCGCTATGAAGCCTCCAGCCACCCGCACATCCCCAGCACTCTCAGGCGCATCGGGGTTACAATGTAGTCTTCCACCTTTCTTTCCCCATACAGCTTCCTTTCCCCTTCCTCGACCCTTCCCTTCTCTCTCCCCTCCCCCACTGGTCTTCTTGCTCCTCCCTCCCATTCCCAGCATTATTCAAGCCAGTTTCCCTTCTTCACAAAATGGCCACCGCGCTGGACGCCCACGATCACGTGACCCGCCACCCTCCTCGGTTGCCATCCCCAACAGTGACTGCTATACGGAAAATGTGCACCAGCCAGAGCGAAGGCGCATCAGGCTAGACAAAGCTCACTACGTCATTTTCAAGCCCCGGGAAAGGAAAAGTGGGAGAGAGAAAGATGCAAATTGGGTGCTTAGCGAGAAGAAACAGCAAATAGGCCTGGTTTAAATGTTAGGGCCTCATTGCTAGAGGACGGACGGAGATGGTTTCTCGCGAGATCTGGAGAAAACACTAAGACTAGGGTATTAGCGGAGAATAGGAAAAACCAAACCCAAGAGAGCCAGAGCAACATTTAATGTGGGGTTCTCTATGAACGGACAACGAAGCGGTAACCGGACTGACTAGGAAATCTCATGAGGAATAATACAAGGGACGCGCAGTAACTAGGCAGAAATCCTAACGGCAGGGTACAACCTCCCGAGAGGAGGGCATACGTCTTACGCGCTGACGTAGCAGCCCTCCGAGTTGGTATATAAGATCGGCGGCCGCGCGGTGCGCTTCAAAGCCGCAGTTCTCCCGTGAGAGAGGCTTTGCGGTAAAGCCAGCATTTGCTCAGCTGCGGAAGGCTCCGAATTTTCGGTACTCTTCAGGGATGAGTCATGTGGCAGTGGAAAATGCGCTCGGGCTGGACCAGCAGGTAAGCTGCAGTGCTCATAGCATCCATCTCTCCCCTGACCTAGCCTGCTTTGTGGCGCAGCTCTAAGTTCTGCTTTTCCCTTCCCGTTTCCCCGATGGCTGGGACCTTCGGGTGGCGCTATCCAGGGGTTCTGGAGGGACTGGATGATTGTGGGAAGTGCTAGTGCTGATTTCCCCTTCAGCCCGGCTCCTTTCGCTGTTTTGTCCCCGGCCCGAGCACAATGGCGGCTTTTGTGTGTGTGCGCGCGCGCGCGCGTATGTGTATATATGTGTGCGCGCGCAGGCGAGGGGAGGGGGAGGGGGCGCGCTCCTTCGGCGGCGCGCGCACCCTAGTTGATTAGTGACCGGCACAGGGGGAGGGGATTGCGCGGCGTGGCGGCGTGCTGCTGGAGGTGGGATAGTTCGGGCCTCAGGTTTCTGGGCTTTTGACCTCCATGGCTCCCGTGGCCGTGCCTTTTATCCCCGGGAGTCGGCAGTGGCGCGCTGGGTAGCTGTGGAGCGGCGCTGCGCTGGAATGTGGGAGGGGGCGGCGCGCGGGGGGAGGGGTTGGCCTTAGCGCGGGCTAATGGCGGCGGCCTCCTTTGTGTGGCGTAGGCTAGCCGCGCGTTGTATCCCCCTCCCCCCTTTCTGGCCTACCCGCCAGCCGGCTTGTGTGCTTTTCAGCCGGGTTTCTTCGCCACCGCGGGCCCGGTGCGTCGCGGCATGGGAGGCCGCGGTTCCCGAGTGGAAAGTTTTGTGACGCAGAAATTTCAGGGCGGATTGGGAGGGGGGAGGGAGTCCGGGGCCGCTGCGTGCGCACTGGCGCCGGGCTTGGCGGTGACGCTAGCCTCCCGGCGCGGCCCTTGCTCAGCCTTCGGAGAGGAACTGGCCGCAGAGCCCCGAACCCGGCACTCCTGCTTGCAGGGTAGGACTGTGTACCTTGAGAGTGACGGCCTAATTAGGATCTTCTAGATGCCAAATGCCCAGAATATGGCAACAGTTTTGTTGTGACTTGTTGCCGCCGTGGAAGTAAAATTGGGATATACATCAGGCCTGGTGCCTGATTCCTTAATGGAGAGTCCCTTTCTAGGTTAGAGGCTGAAGAGAGGGAGATAAACCCATCTATCGTTGCCTCCTAGCTGCGGGCGAGTGACCCGCTACAGTAAATCTTCCCTATTGGGAGACTTTGTAACTTGTGCATAGATTAAAAAAGGGGAAAAAGCACTGCCTGCTGTCAGGAGCACAGGCTCTCCCCAGGTTTAACATTTTTCATCTAAATGGTTATACTTACAAGAGCCTTTCTAAGTTTGTCAACTTTGTTCCTTTTTAGATTACTGTTGCCAAGTGGTAAATTTAAGAAACAAAGATGGTAATAAGCGAAGCTTTAAATGGTAGCTACTGTGACAAAGCATGACGTTTTTGTAAATAAAAAGGTTACATCTGCTTTCAGTTTTTAGCAACTGCAGTGATACTTAATTTGCCAGTGTAACCTAACTTTAAGCACAAGTTTATGAGTTAACAATAAATTGTAGTAGTTCAGTCTTTCCTGGTTTTTTTTGGAGGGGGTTTTGACTCTTCATTTGCAGCTTAAGCTCCTAAGTAGGTAGTAGCAGGTAAAGGGTGCGGCCAACAAGCCTGATGACCTGAGTTTGCTCCCTAGTTCAAGAGGTCTGGTCCATATAGTGAGTTTAAATAGTGAGATGTCCATCCACTTCACTCCAGAAATCTAGCAGGCGTACACATATACTCGTATGCAAATTTAAAAAAAATTCCATAAAGATCGAGCGAAGCATGTCTGTAGAATCTTGAAGTTTTTGAGTTACCAGTAAAAACAGATGAGTAGACTTGGAAGGTTGAAGCCGTAAAATGTTCTTTAGTAAGAACATGATGAAGACTAGTTTTTCGAACTTACAGTTAAATGGGAAAATAGGAATTATTTCAGTTTTACTTCAACGTAGTCTTTAAGTAGTGAGGGTATTGCCAAAATCTTGTTTTATGCAGTGCTATCCCAATTTAATACATTTGTTCTCTATTTGAGAATAAAGGAACTAAAGAATAGTTTGAAAATTTGTCTTTATATGTGCTTTTAGGTTTAAAGTAATACCAAATAGAAAGTTGGTGTTTAGAAAATTTTTAAAAATGACTAAAATAAATTGTATAATTGTTTAATGTGTTTGTTTTGTTTTTAGAAAGGGTCTAATGTAGCCCAGGCTAGCCTAGAAGTCCCTATATTGCTGAGAATGGCTTTGAAGTCCTGGTCCACCTGCCTCCATTTCTGATACCAAGACTACAGGCATATGAACCATCTACACTTGGTTTATGTGGTACTAGGGATTAAAACTCAGGACATAATACATCAGTATGTCGGAGCACTCCTAACAACTGAACTATATGCTCTGAACACCTATTTAAATGTTTTAAAAAACCATTTTGTTTGCCTACCTGACCTCAAACTTAAAAAAAGATTTAGTTTGTCAAATGAGCTTTTACTATGGAAAACATGTGCTTTCTTAGTCACATTCTAAATTTTCTTAATAGCTGTGGGCTCCATGGGGCAACTTTGAATGTGGAACTAGAAAAGAGTAGAAGGGACAAATTAGCTTCTTTAGTGTATTTCATTTCATTTAACAAGACTAAAAACAATCTGATTTTTCTTTTTTTCCTTTCCTAGTTTGCTGGCCTAGACCTGAACTCCTCAGATAATCAGACGGGAGGAAGTACAGCAAGCAGTAAGTAAAACATTTTATAGGTGTAGTGAATAGCAGAACTTGACATCTTAATATTTCCTTGAATGTTAAAATGTAATGAACACTTTCACTGGCTAGAAGTTAAAAGGTCTGTATGTGGGTTATAAGTTACAAGGTATATAGGCCAGGGATCAAGTGCTTCCTTGAATAGCATATGCAAGGCTCTATGTTTCATCTCTGTCACTGCCAAAAAGAATATTTTTATTTGACATGGGAAACAGATTTTATGCATATATATGTATATACATACAGGGTTGCCCTGTGATATTTAGGTGTACATACATGTAATGTTTTACTTGAGTCTGGTACTTTTAGTTAAGTATTGATAGATTTCTGTGGTTTCCCAGACTGTGTTTCGGTTTAGGTTTCTTTCTACCCAGTAAACAATGCTGTGTGTGTGTCTGTGTGTGTGTATAAAACAGTGGTGCAAATTTACCTTGCTACTTGTTTTAAATTTCGCTTTTTTTTTTTTTTTTGACCAGGTTGAGAATCTTTTAATCATCATCCTAACAAATCTTTCAACTATTTAACCCAGAAGTACAAAGAAAATTAGGCTAAAAAACTGCTGGCAGCCAGCTAACTACTAGGGGATTCATCATTGTTTCCTGCCCTCCAACCCCTCATTTGTTTTGAGGCAGGGTCTTTACAAAGCCCATGGCTATCCTGGTGTTAGCTGGCCACAAATTCACAGATCCACCTGCCTCTGCTGGTATTAAAGACATGTATCATCACACCTAGTCTAACTACTAGGTTTAAAGTGACTTTTTTTCCTTTTGGAGACTTTCCCCTTTATGTAGCTAGGCTGGCCTTAAACTAGAGGTGATTTTCCTGCCCTACCTTAGCTAGGATTATAATAAGCATATTTCTCAGCTTGCTCACTAACCCATTAACATTTGTTAGGAGTGTTTTACTATTTACTTTTTAATATGGATTTTGATGAAAGCTTTATTGTGAATGCATTTGGCATTTTTATTAATTTTACATTCTTTCAGAAGGGCGCTATATCCCTCCTCATTTAAGAAACAGAGAAGCCACTAAAGGTGAGTTTTTAACACTATTTTGGTAAATCTCATTCTTGATTCATTTAAAAATTAGTCAAAACTTAGGGAAAACAAAGGAGCTTTGGAAGCCTATAAATTTCTGCCAGAATTGTTTTAAAATACTGGGACTTATCAACTTTGAAAAACCTTAAATGATTGTCACACCATGGAAAATTGTCTTAGATGTCATGTGTTTTTGATTAGTCTCTTAATCTGTTATTAGTTACATCTTGATTTCAATTTGAAGAAATAGATTAGTGCCATGCTGTGTAATGCATACTACATGGAAATAAGTTTGTTTTTGTCTTAGCTTATATGACAAAATGAGGATGGACTTAGCCCCTAAGATAAGTTAAAACATAGTGATTTGGGAGTGATTGATAAGAAATGAACAAGAATTCTTTATTGTAGGAAGAAATTAGAAGAAGCAGGATTTTAAATTTTACAACTGGAAAAGATCTGCAGAAGCAATTTTTGATTGCTAGTGAAAGCACATGGCTCAGTAATGGTAGAGCCAAAGGTGGAAAGTAACTTATTAGTCCTGACTAATACAATGTCATTGAAGCTAGTCAACCCTACTTGTCTTAAATCTACCTATCTTTGGGGATCCCTACTTAGTTAAATATGTACATTTGACTTTATATTAGGAGCATATAGGGGACAATATTGATATTGTTAAGCTTGTAAATCGCTAAAATGATACTATTTGGAGTGTACTTCATGTGCACAAAGCATTGTTTTTGTACTTTTTTTTTACTATTGGAACTGAGAAATAACCAAATAATCTGACAATGCTAATTGAAAACTATGGTGACTGTTTCTTTGTATATTCATTCACACCTGTAAAGTGAATGGAAGTTATAGACTTGCTAAAAAAGAAAAAAAAAAAAAAAAGCAAAGTTGACCTCTTTAGAGATTCAAAATACGCTTAGTCTGTGAGATTGCGTGATCTGCCATACAGTACTTTCTAATGGGGAAAATTGGAGATTTTAGGCCTTGGTACAACTGGTTATGTCTTATTTTCTGGTACTACCATTAGAATGTTTACATTGGTGTTAGAACCAGAGATGAGCTGGTGGGCTTCAAATTCTAAGTCCTTGTGGTAATAGGATTCTTCTAAGTTTGTGCTGGGTTGGTTTTCATTTTTAGGATTCTACGACAAAGACAGTTCGGGGTGGAGTTCTAGTAAAGATAAAGATGCATACAGCAGTTTTGGATCCCGTGGTGATTCAAGAGGGAAGTCTAGTTTCTTTGGTGATCGTGGAAGTGGATCAAGGGGAAGGTAAGTGAAATCACTTTAACATGTATACAATAGCCATTTAGGAATTGATCATTAATTTGCTATCTTTACCCTGACTCTCAGGGTAAAAGTGGATGTTAGGTATTTTTGTCTACTTATTACATTTTTTTTAGCTGCAAAATTAAGTGCATTACATAAAAATTAAGATAAAAAAGTACAAATTGAAAAATAGTTTTTCTATTTCTCTAGTTTTATGCTACTTAAAAAGTGATTTGATATGGTGAATGGCCTAATTGGCTTGAGCTCTCTAATGGCCTTTTTTTTTTTTTTTTTTAAATGTGAATTGTTGTTTTTGTCTGCATGTATAACTGCAAGGGTGTCAGATCTTGGAATTACAGACAGTTTTTAGCTGCTATGTAGATGCTGGGAATGGAACTCAGGTCCTCTGAAAGAACATTCAGTGCTCTTAATTGCCGAGCCATCTCTCCAGTCCAATGGCTTTTTTTTTAACCTTATGATTTTGATTGTACAAGTATGGTGAGCTGACCCCATGAGCCTAATAGCTGTGGTTAATCTGCTATATTCAGATTTTTGGCAAACAGACCTAAAACTAGGCATCTTTATCCAGATTTTTTTTTAAACCTTTTATTTAAAAAACTGTCACACATGAATTAATCCCTTAAGTAGCTTCATAGAATAACCTGAACAATTGATGTGTGGGTGCTTTTTTTTTTTTTTATCTTTACTAAATACATTTTTAAAAACAGTTTAAAATTTATTTTATTTTTTGAGACAGGGTTTCTCTGTAACCCCAGCTGTCCTGGAACTCACTCTGTAGACCAGGCTGGCCTTGACCTGTCTGTCTCTGCTTCAGGGGTCCTGGGATTAAAGGCATGTGATACCATTAAAGCCTTAATTCTTTTGGTTTTTGTTTTTACATTCTGAGCAGTTTCCCTTCCCTCTCCATCTAGTTCTTAACTTCTATTTCCTCTCTTTCCCCCCACATTTTACTCCATTTCTTTTGGAAAAGGGTGCTTTACTTACTTAATGGTAGAATGTATGTGGCATTATTGGGCCATAAAGCTGTAAGAATAAAGGAAGGTACTGGTTTTTAAAAATGATAGTCTGATAACTAATCAATAAGAATAGAACAGTTGAACTGTTGATGTCTTGTAGTTAATCACTTCCTCTATATGAGGTAGTTTTCTGGAATAATATGATCTGATGATGGTTAAGATTCATAAAATTACTTTGCTCAGGTTTGATGATCGTGGACGGGGAGACTATGATGGCATTGGCAGCCGTGGAGACAGAAGTGGCTTTGGCAAATTTGAAAGAGGTGGGAACAGTCGCTGGTGTGACAAATCAGATGAAGATGACTGGTCAAAACCACTCCCACCAAGTGAACGCTTGGAACAGTAAGTTTTTGAAGTGTGCAATTTTTGACAGTCTTTCCCGCTGGTATTATTGCTTGTGAATTTACCAATCTTCATTTTAGGGAACTGTTTTCTGGAGGCAATACTGGGATTAACTTTGAGAAATACGACGACATTCCAGTTGAAGCAACAGGCAACAACTGTCCTCCACATATTGAAAGTGTAAGTACTTTATTAAATTATAGTTTGTGCAAAGGGAAACATTGGTGAGTTTAGTTATCACTGTTACTAAGTAATTTACTACCTGAAATAGGAAATATGTCAAACCTAAAAGTGCAACTTTTGTATGTAAGTCAAACTTACACTGTTGTCTTCACATATTAGTATAAAATAGGGTGTCTTCAGATAACATTTGTACTTATTTCGTGCCATTGACTTTCTTGACAGTTCAGTGATGTTGAGATGGGAGAAATTATTATGGGAAACATTGAGCTTACTCGTTATACTCGCCCAACTCCAGTGCAGAAGCATGCTATTCCTATTATCAAAGAGAAAAGAGACTTGATGGCTTGTGCCCAAACAGGTAAGCTCATTGGATAAGAGTAAAAGTGGTATTTTTTTTTTCCTAGTAAAGAAGCAGATAATAGAAATTGTGAGTTTGTGCCATGAACATTTTGGTGATACTCTATTGTTTGTAGTGTCAATAAAGCAAAGCATATTTAATACATAAATTGTTATCTCTGAGTTCTGTAAGTCCTTTAAAAATAACTTTCTAAATTTACTAACTTTGTTTTAATCAGCTAAAGAGGTTATTTGAAAGAGGTTTTTTGGGACCTTTGGTCATAAAGGAAAACTACTAATTAGTTCCCAATGTTGATTCATTAGTAGTAGTAAGCTGGGTTTTATTGTGATCAGCTGAACATGCTTTCTCTTAACAGGCTCTGGAAAAACTGCAGCATTTCTTTTGCCAATCTTGAGTCAGA
Organism: Sigmodon hispidus; assembly: GCA_004025045.1. Taxonomy (NCBI): domain Eukaryota; kingdom Metazoa; phylum Chordata; class Mammalia; order Rodentia; family Cricetidae; genus Sigmodon; species Sigmodon hispidus. The sequence continues at coordinate 32,264 of PVIH01017473.1, read as the reverse complement.
TTTATGCTGATGGTCCAGGAGAGGCTCTGAGGGCCATGAAGGTAATTCCCCAATGCAGAGAAAGGCCTAGGAGGATTTTGTATGCTAAGCAAGTGCTCTGTTCAATTATGTTTCTTTATGAAAATGGAGTTATGAAACTTGTAGGAAGCTATTCATTACAAATGGTACTTAAGACTAATGAAGTTTTATGGTGTCATATATAAATTAATTGCAAAAGAAAATGAGCTTTTTTAAAAAAAGGCAATTTAAATTTTTATAGATAATTTACACAATAGGTTAATAAGCAAACTAACAGATTTCTATTTCTTAGGAAAATGGAAGATATGGGCGTCGTAAACAATACCCAATCTCCTTGGTACTGGCACCAACAAGAGAATTGGCAGTGCAGATCTATGAGGAAGCCAGAAAAGTAAGTATGCGTTTGTGATTCATAGCTTTCCCATTGGGTCTAATAAAATATTTTATGAGCATGTAAAAATCTTGACAATTGAATTTGATGGAGTTTCTTTGTTTATAGTTCTCATACCGATCTAGAGTTCGTCCTTGTGTGGTTTATGGAGGTGCTGAAATTGGTCAACAGATTCGAGAGTTAGAACGTGGATGCCACTTGTTAGTAGCTACTCCAGGACGTCTAGTGGACATGATGGAGAGGGGAAAGATTGGATTAGACTTCTGCAAGTATGTATTTGTTATTATTGTTTAATTATATAAAGATTGAGAAGTAGCTAACAGAAAGTTAATTAATCATAATTCCAATCAGTGCTGAAAAATTACTAGTAGAAGCTAGTAGTTACTTCCGAGGTCAAAAGTAGGGGCCAGCAAAATGGGCTCAGCAGCAGCAGGCAGGTGCTTGCTGCCAAGCCTGATGACTTAACCAATTGCCAGAACCAACATGGTGGAGGAAAGTTTACTCATGCAGACTGTCCTCTGTGCCAAGTACATGTATAGACACACACAAGTAAAAAAGTAAAAAGAAAGTTAGTTGACTCTGATCTTTGATTTAACCTTTTAGCATGATTCATTTTTTGGGTACATAACTGTATTAAATGCAGTGTATCATTTAAGTTAACAGATAAAGCCATAAATTATAAATTACTTTGATTTCTTTTCAAAATCTGAACTAAATATTTTTCATGACAGATACTTGGTGTTAGATGAAGCTGACCGGATGTTAGATATGGGATTTGAACCTCAGATACGGAGAATAGTTGAACAAGATACTATGCCTCCAAAAGGTGTCCGCCACACTATGATGTTTAGTGCTACTTTTCCTAAGGAAATACAGGTAACATTATACAATTTTGCTTGAAGATTTTCTTATTTCAGCAGTATTTTCAGGGTTTTGCTATGTAGCCCAGGCTGGCCTATGACCCTCTTTGTGCCAGGATTAAAGGAGTATGTCACTACACTTGACATAAATTACTGGAGAGGTGCAGGCAAATAGAGGGGGCTTTCAAAAGGCTCAGTGATTAAAATTGTTTGCTACCTGAATTCAGTACCTGGAACCCACATGATGAAAAAAGAGAACCAGTTCTCTCAAGTTGTCCTCTTTTCAACGTTTACACACAAATACATGTAATAAAACTGTAAAATTAAAGAATGACCTTTTTTCTTCAGATGCTGGCCCGTGATTTTTTGGATGAGTACATTTTTCTGGCTGTAGGAAGAGTTGGGTCTACTTCAGAGAACATTACACAAAAAGTGGTTTGGGTGGAGGAAATGGACAAGCGGTCATTTTTGCTTGACCTCCTAAATGCAACAGGTAAAATCAGGAGTTGTAGCTGATGTAATGAGAATCTTTTTGTATCATTATTTTCCTCCACATTCAAAATATTATGTATATTTTGATTGTCTAAGTATTAAGTTACTAATAGTGATAAACAACTTATTTTCAAATTCAGGTAAAGATTCCCTGACCCTAGTATTTGTGGAGACCAAAAAGGGTGCAGATTCTCTGGAGGACTTCTTATATCATGAGGGATATGCTTGTACCAGTATCCATGGAGACCGTTCTCAGAGAGATAGAGAAGAGGCTCTTCACCAGTTCCGCTCAGGAAAAAGCCCAATTCTAGTTGCTACAGCAGTATGTATAATGCTATGTATATTTTTTTAATTCTCAAATTTATGATGTCCAAATACTTGGTTTTAGTGGGCCGTATATAATAAAAGTTATATTTCAGGTAGCAGCAAGAGGACTGGATATTTCAAATGTGAAACATGTTATTAATTTTGACCTGCCTAGTGATATTGAAGAATATGTACATCGCATAGGCCGTACAGGGCGTGTTGGAAACCTTGGTAAGTGTTTGGTTACCAGCTATCCTGATTGTTGTTTTTCCTTGTGATATGCATGGGAAAGAATTATTACGGTTTCTTTGAAATAGGGACTATGTAGACCCAGGCTGGTCTTAAAAATTGAATAGAAATTTACCTACCTCTTCCCTCAGAGTGCTGGATTAAAGGTGCTTTATGACCATGCACACCCACCTAGAACCTTAGAGTATCTTAAATATTATCCCTATTTTCAAACAATGCAGTCAGTATTGATTAAATACTTGATAGTACTTTTATTATCTGATAAGGAAACTAAAAATGGTAAGCTACCTTTCTGGAAGGTATTTATTTGTTTTTGAACTGTTTTAGGTCTTGCCACCTCATTCTTTAATGAAAGAAACATAAATATTACTAAGGATTTATTGGATCTTCTTGTTGAAGCAAAACAAGAAGTGCCATCTTGGTTAGAAAACATGGCTTTCGAACACCACTATAAGGGTAGCAGTCGTGGACGTTCTAAGAGGTAATCTATACTTAATATTTCCAAACATAATTTTAAAACTTGTTTAAAATAATGTCAGAGGTAATCTATACTTAATATTTCCAAACATAATTTTAAAACTTGTTTAAAATAATGTCACTCATCAATGCTTACACATTTGAAAACATTATTGGGAAAAGTATGGCTGGATGGAGAATTTGTGAATGAGAATGCTAGAAATTGATTATTAGGAAGTTTGACAGGAGTTGGTTGGGTTGAATACTTTCCTGTGAACCAACAGGAAAGTATTCAACCCATTACTCTGTCCCTTGCAGCAGTCGGTTTAGTGGAGGATTTGGTGCCAGAGACTATCGACAAAGCAGTGGTGCCAGCAGCTCCAGCTTCAGCAGCAGCCGAGCAAGCAGCAGTCGCAGTGGTGGAGGTGGTCATGGCAACAGCAGAGGATTTGGTGGAGGTAGTATTTGTTTTAAATCTCATGTAGTGTTTTGAAAGTCTGTTTTAAATATAATTAAGACCATTCAGAAAAACAAAAGATGACTGAATTTTTTTTCCTTTATTTTAATCTCTCACTAGGTGGCTATGGAGGCTTCTACAACAGTGATGGATATGGAGGAAATTATAACTCCCAGGGGGTTGACTGGTGGGGTAACTGAGCCTGCTTTGTAGTAGGTCACCCTGCCAAACAAGCTAATATGGAAACCACATGTAACTTAGCCAGACTATACCTTGTGTAGCTTCAAGAACTCGCAGTACATTACCAGCTGTGATTCTCCACTGAAATTTTTTTTTTAAAGGGAGCTCAAGGTCACAAGTAAAGATGAAAGGAACAATCAGCAGCCCTGTTCGAAGGTGGTTTGAAGACTTCATTGCTGTAGTTTGGATTAACTCCCCTCCCGCCTACCCCTATCCCAAACTGCATTTATAATTTTGTGACTGAGGATCATTTGTTTGTTAATGTACTGTGCCTTTAACTTTAGACAACTTTTTATTTTGATGTCCTGTTGGCTCAGTAATGCTCAAGATACCAATTAATTGTTTTTGACAAAATAAATTTACTGAACTTGGGCTAAAATCAAACCTTGGCACACAGGTGTGATACAACTTAACAGGAATCATCGATTCATCCATAAATAATAAGGAAAAAAACTTAAGTGGTAGCCTGCATTAGGGCTTTTGATACTTGCAGATTGGGGGAAAACAAACAACAAACGTCTTGAAGCATATTAATGGAATTAGTTTCTAATGTGGCAAACTGTAATAAGTTAAAGTTCTGATTTGCTCACTCTATCCTGGATAGGTATTTAGAACCTGATAATAGTCTTTAAACAAGCCATTCCAGTCATGATGAGGTGATGTATGAATACATGCATACATTCAAAGCACTGTTCTCAAAGTTAATGCAAGTAAATACAGCAATTCCTCTTTCAATGTTTAGGCAGATCGTTAACTATGAGCTAGCCAAATGTGGGCATGTTATTACAGGGAAGGTTTAAAGGTCTGATAACTTGAAATAGGTTTTTAGGAGAATTCATCTACTTAGACTTTTTAAATGCCTGCCATAAAAGAAATGGAAATGGTAGAATGGCTGACCACAGCAATGACCAGCCCTCATTTAGGGCTCTGGATGATTTTTGGTCTAATAACGCATGCTAGTGTTGATGTTTTTTGGTCAAGAGGGGATGAACAGGAAGAATTATGCAGCAGGCTTTATTTTAAATGCCGATTCACATTACTCTGTTCAAGCTGCGTTGAGATGTTAAACTGGCTTACTATAGACTTTGTAAAAAAACAAAACAAAACAAAACAAAAATGGCTCCAGAAGAGTAACAAACTGAAATCTGAGATCACACAGGTTGGAAATATGTACATAACTGCACAAGGTGTCAATTCTGCTCTACAGTGCAGTTTAGTCAGTTTTAGTTGCATAGGTTTCCATTGTATTTATAGTCTGTTTATGCTAAATCTGGCCAAAGATGAGCATTGTCCACCACTAAAATGACTATGCCACTTGGAATTCTGGGCTAATTTTGTGACCAGAAGGCAGTGATCAAAACGCTCAATCTTTTTACAGTGGCATAGGAAGACGGCAAAAATTTCCTAAAGTGCAATAGATTTTCAAGTGTATTGTGCCTTGTTCTAAAACTTTTATTAAGTAGGTGCACTTGACAGTATTGAGGTCATTTGTTATGGTGCTATTTCAATTAGTCTAGGTTTAGGCCCTTGTACATTTTGCCCATAACTTTTTACAAAGTACTTCTTTTATTGCACATTCAGAGAATTTTATATATATGTCTTGTGTGCGTGTCCTTAAACTTCCAATCTTATTTTGTCTCTTGGAGATTGTTGAACGCAGCTTGTCTAGGAAAGGGATGGGACTAGATTCTAAAATTTATTTGGGACCATGGGAATGATAGTTGGGAAGAAAACTTTGCACACGACAGATTTCTAGATACTTTTTGCTGCTAGTTTTATGTAATATTTATTGAACATTTTGACAAATATTTATTTTTGTAAGCCTAAAAGTGATTCTTTGAAAGTTTAAAGAAACTTGACCAAAAGACAGTACAAAAACACTGGCACTTGAATGTTGAATGTCACCGTATGCGTGAAATTATATATTTCGGGGTAGTGTGAGCTTTTAATGTTAAGTCATAATAAACTCTTAAGTCAAATTAAGCAGACCCGGCATTGGCGGTATAGCCATAACTTTCTGATGTTAGTAAAAACAAAATTGGCGACTTGAAACTAAATCATGCCAAGGTTTTGATACACTTGTCTTAAGATATTAATGAAACACTTCAAAACACTGATACAAAGTGTCCAGATTCTCAGATGTTTGTTGTGTGAGTTTCGTTTAGTTGTATTTTTTTTTTTTCAGTGAATGTCTGGCACATTGCAATCCTCAAACATGTGGTTATCTTTGTTGTATTGGCATATTCAGTGACTTGTACATTCAGCAATAGCATTTGAGCAAGTTATATCAGTAAGCAATATTTTCAGTTATGTTTCAAAAAGAGTGGATTTAAACTTGCTGAATGTAAAGATTGACCCTCAAGTCACTGTAGCTTTAGTAGTTGCTTATTGTATTAGTTTAGATGCTAGCACTGCATGTGCTGTGCATATTCTGGTTTTATTAAAATAAAAAGTTGAACTGCACAGTCTCCTTTGTTGTTGTCAATTGTGGTTTACTTTTAGAGGTGAAAATAAAATTGTGCTCTTGCCTGAATTGTAACGTGTCATTTGATTGTCCATTTTTTAAAATGCCTCTTGGAGACAGAACAACTGCTCTGTGCATTTGCTCAGCTGTGTTAGAATATCCAGTATTTTTTTTGTGTGTGATAGGAGTTGAAAGGGATGCATGTATTTGTGTAGTTTACTCTTTTTTTTTTTTTTTTTTTGAGAGGGTTTCTCAGTATGACTAGATTCTACCTCCCTCTCTAACTCTGGAATGTGGGGTTAAAGGTATGTATCACCCTGGATGGCAATGTTAAGCATCATCTTCCACCGCCCCCTCCCCCAAGAAAGGGTTTCGATGTATTAAAACTAGCTCTATGGACCAGGTTAGCCTCAAGTTTACAGAGATCCCCTCTAAAGTGTTAGAATTAAAGGCCTGATCACAAATGTGAGTTTTGAGCTATTTGATAGGAAAGGTCTGAACAGTGGAGTTGGGTAAAAGGTATATTAATCTAACATGATGGTTAAGGTCTCTACTTGGGGTGAGATCCAGTACAGTCCAGTTGTTACAAGCTATTAATTGTACAGGTGTTGTGAGTCTGAACTTGTAAATTTGAACGGTATTTTCTTTGTCAAAATGCTTTCACATGTCTACTGTTGAGTTAAAGGTTAATTTTGGGCCCCAAGTCTGGTTTCTGTACACAAGATTTTGCTGTTAAAAGACTGGGTTCCAGAGTTGGGCATAGTAAATTCCCCAGCACTAGGCAGGCAGGTCTACAAAAAAATACTGGGTTCTGGTTAGTGTTTTCAAATACATAGGACCCAGTATAGATATGAGTTTGTATGAAAAACCTGAAGTTGGATAAGAGGCTATTTATGTGAGTTTTTAAAATTCACTCTTTTGGGGGCTGGAGAGATGGCTCAGCGGTTAAGAGCACCGTCTGCTCTTCCAGAGGACCCGGGTTCGATTCCCAGCACCCACATGGCAGCTAACAACTGTAGTTCCAGTTCCAGGCAAACACCAAGGCAAATAAAGTGTTAAAAAAATTCACTTTTTTAAAGATGGATATATTATGTATACAGCATACAGAAGAGGGTACCAGATTGTAAGTCTCCATGGCTAGTCTTGAACTTGGAGCTGTCCTGGCCTCAGCTTTTTTTTTTTCTTTCTAGACAGGGTTATGTGTCTTTGGCTGTCCTGAAACACCAGGCCTCTGCCTCAAGTGCTGGGATTAAAGGCTGCACTGCCTACCACCAGGCATTTCTATCTTTTTTATAACTTCTGGTTTGTGTGTTTGTTTTCCCTGCATATATAGCTGTGTGAGGGGTCAGAACCTTTGGAGTTACAGATGGTTGTGAGCTGCCATGTAAGTGCTGGGGATTGAACCCTGGTCCAATGACCTTAGCTGCTGAGCTGTCTTCTCCAGCCCCAGGGAACTCAAGTTTTTTTTTTTTTTGAGTGTTTGAGCTAACAGGTGTACAGTTTCATGTTTAAGTTTGAGCAAGTTTTATTAAAATCTTTACTGGTTTACTTTTCTGACATGCTTTTAAAATCAATCTCCTGGGTGTGCATACGCCAGTATTTATTTTATTTTTGTCCACTGTGCTCAATTCAGTGTTATTACCACTGTAATGACAAGCACTTTTTTAAAAAATAATTTTATGAACATTGGTGTGAAGGTGTCAGATCCCCTGCCGCTGGAGTTACAGTTATGAGCCACTGTGGGTGCTGAGAATTGAACTCAGGACCTTTGGAAGAACAGCCAATGCTCTTAACTGCTGAGCCATCTCTCTAGACCCCTGGGCACAAGTTTCGACCAACATGACAATTCTGATTCAGATTTGTTCAAAATGGGCAGCTGGTGTCAAGGATAACCAATTTCTTTGCCCTGTTTTTTTGTGTTTTTTCATAACAAGTTGGAGCCTAGACGTGGTTGGCTACAGAGGCATTTTCATCCTTTAGTCACCATCATCCGAGTTTGAGTACAAGACACCCCAACCAAGAGTACCCTCCAGATGGTCTGGCAAAGAGAAAGACTTCAAGTGGCTTTTGTTTTGTTTTTAATGTGAATTGGTGTTTTGCCTGCATGTATGACTATGTAAGGGTGTCAGATCTTGGAATTACAGACATTTGTTAGCTGGGAATCAAACTGAGGTCCTCCGGAAGAACAGTCAGTGCTCTTAACCGCCGAGCCATCTCTCCAGCCCCGAAGTGTTTATAATAGCTGTGTTCTCACATGTTGAAAACTGCATAAACAGTACATTTTGCTTGTTTCCTTTTTCCTTTACACAAATGATGTTCAATAGCTCGATGATGTTCACAGTGATCATCTCACCTATGAAGAGCCAGTTACATATGGGACTGTAAGGGGTTGGCTTTGTCTCACCTTAGTTGATGAAACAACTTGCTTCATTTTGCCCTCATTGCAGCTTGTGGTCAGTACATTGCATATTTTGGAAAGGTTATTTTGTGACCTGGAAAGATGTTTACTGTAGAAGAAAATGATCAAAATTTGTGAGCTGGAGATGTCTCCACAGTTACCTGCCATGTAAAACTAATTCCATTTCTGAAATTCTCCCCAGGTAAAGATGCATATACAATTTGTATGACAGTTACCAGCACTATTGATTGTCCCAAAGCTGAAACAACGAGTAGATGAGGAGTACTACTCTCTGGAGGAGCAAGCCACATCCCCAAAGCCTCCTTTTAAAAGGATCTTATGTGGGCATGTGACATGACTACTGTGATATATCTACCTTAGTTAGAATTATGTGGATAAACTTCTACTCACCCCAAGTATCTAAGGGATCTGTAAGTGTGGAGGTTCATTTCATGCAGTGGTTCTCAACTGTCCTAATGCTTCAACCCCTCTAATTCTGTTTCTCATGTTGTGATGACCCCCAGGCATAAAATTATTTTTTCATTGCTACTTCATAACTAATTTTACTACAACTATGAATCATAATATAAATATCTGATATGCATAAAATTTTTTATTGCTACTTCATAGCTAATTTTACTACAACTATGAATCATAATATAAATATCTGATATATAGCATGCCTGATATTTGATCACATGTGAAAGAGTTGTTTGAACCCTTCTAAAGGGTCAAAGCCAACAGGTTGAAAACACAATTCTTAGATTCAATTTGACTTGCTGTCTGGCTCATTGGAGAAGGATGTGAATTCAGAGTAGTTCACCAATTAGAAGAGCTTAATTTTCCTCTTGGTTCTCAACTTGGTGTTAGAGAAGTACCTATGTAAAGATTCCAGAGCACTCAGTCCTAAATCCCTTGGGTTTATTTTTGTGTTACCTACAATTGTGTGTGGAGCTCTATGTAATTTTCCACATGTACATTTGTGTGACTCCATAGAACTGCTAAATGTCACAATCATTTTTGTGCTGTATCTCTTATATTTATAACCACATCTGCCTACTTCCTCTCTCTTGTCTTCCTTGTCTCTAACCTCTGGCATCCTCTAGTTTGTTTAAATGTCTTTAAAATGTCATTTCACAATTGTTACATAATGAAGTAGGTGACCTTTTAAGCTTAGCTGATTTCACTCAGCACAATATCCTCGATCAGATTGTTGCAGATTGTTCCTTTTTTCTCACTACTGGGTAATGTGGATCTTCAGGTCTTAAAGTATTTGTCTAGCTAGTGAGAGAAAGACATTTGGCTGCCCCCCCCACTTTGAAACAGGGTTTCTCAGTGTAGCCTTGGCTATCTTGGAACTCCCTCTGTAGAGATCCACCTGCCTCCATCTCCCAAGTTCTGGGATTAAAGGTGTGTACCACTCCTACCTGGGTTCTTTTTAATTTTTAACTATTAAATAAAAGCTGCTGTCTTTATCGGGCTGCATATGAACTTATGAATAGTTTTGTGTGCGTGTGTGGATCCAGGAGTATGTGCCTTAAAGTGTGAGAAACGACAGATGACAAGCCATTTCCTAGATTGGACATCTGGCTTTTTTGTTCTTAGAAAAAAAAAAAAACCTGAAGTCTCATTTGTTCATATTTTAGCAAATGAATAATACTTTCACTGTCATATTTAGGAATCTAGCCCTATTATGTTATGATAATGTGTATACCCTGTATGGCAGTGGATGGCGATCGATAGTTCCCCTTGCACCATGTAGGCACAGTGAAAGGTGGCCATGGAGATAAGCTTAGGGTAGGCACACGTGGAGAGACTTTTTGATTATGGAGAGAGGGAGAAGAGATAGATAGGTAAAGATAGAAATAGACAGATGGGGGAGGGAGAAGATGGGGTCAGAGACCTTTGTCAGGGTGGGAGACGGAAGGATAAGAGAGAGGGGTCAATGGTGGGAATTCTTCTTAAATGGAGCTTGACATCAGAACTCTGGATGGGGCCAGGCTAGTATCCATTGGCCAGGGCTTCAGGATGTGGGACAGAAGAATCCTAACACCTATGTCATAAAGATTGTTTAGTCTCTCATTTTGTAGTTTTATCTATTTGAGGCTCCTTGTACCCTGCCCCTCCCCACTTATTCTGTGCTTTTGTGAATGTGTGGTGTGTGTGATTATGCATTCATCTGCATGAACCAGCATGTGGAGATCAGAGTTCATTATTGGATATCTTTTTCAATTGCTCTCCACCTTTAACAAATTAATATTAAAAGAAATTATCAGCCAGGCATGGTGGCACATGCCTTTAATTCCAGCACTTAGGGGGCAAAGGCAGGTGGGTCTCTGAGTTTGGGGTATCTTGGTCTACAAAGTGAGTCTCAGGATAGCCAGGGCTTATATAAAGAAACCCTGTCTCCAAAAAAAAAAAAAAAAAAAACCAACTTAAAAAAAATTATATTTATTCTGGTGTGTTTTTCTGCTCAAACAAATCTGCCAGCCAGTCACTATCCATGTGTGGAAGTCAGAGGACAATTTTTTTTCTTTTACCATATGGGGTCCCAGGAATCAAACTCAGGTTGTTTGCCATGGTGCCTTTACCCTGAGACATCTCATGGACAAGATCTCATCGAACCTGAAACTTGTCCATTCAGCTTTACTGGCAGCTTAGCAAACTGCAGGGTTCTCTTGACTCTGCCCCTTAGGCCCCTTAAGTCCTTAAGCAATTGGTCCTAATTTCTACCTTTTGTGGTCTAACATGGGCATTCTGAATAATATCTCCTAAAAATTCAATAGCTCCTCCCTTCTGTATCTTCTCCGGAGCAATAAATAAACCTTTATCTTTTAATTCTTTGGTTAACAAACTTAATGCTAATTCTAACAATTCCATAGAAGGGGCTTCAAGCAAATATCATCCATATAATGTACAATTCTAACACGAGGAAACTTATTTCTTACTGGCTGTAAAGCTCTATCTACATAAAGCTGACACATGGTAGACTATTGGCCATACCTTGAGGAAGAACAATCCACTGATATCGCTTATCGGGCTGTTCATGATTAATAGAGGGTAAAGTAAAAGTAAATCTTTCCTTATCCTGACTATTTAGGGGAATGGAAAAGAAACAATCTTTAATATCTACTGCTACAACAGACCAGTTCTTTGGAATAGTTGTTAATGCTGGTAGACCCCTCTGAATGGGTCCCATGACTTGCATTTGTTGATTTATGGCATGCAGATCGTGAAGTAAACATCATTTTCCTGATTTCTTTCTGGTAACAAATATGGGAGTATTCCAGGGGGATTGCGAGGTCTCTAAGTGCCCTAGCTGTAACTGTTCCTGAACCAACATAGAGGCTGCTTCCAATTTTTCTTTCGACAAAGGCCACTGAGGTACCCACACAGGTGCAGTGGTCATCCATGAGATAGGAATCATAGGCTCAGTGACCCCTATGAAAAACCCAAGCCTTGCCAATTGGCGTTTCCTTGAGCCTCTATTGGTGTGGTAATGCCTTGTAAATTACGCCCTAACCCTTTGCTTGGAACAAACCCTGATCTAATTATGATATTTTTTCCTGTGTCAGAATAATCATTAGTAAGCTTAAGATTCATTTGACTCTGGATATCCCTGCCCCACAGATTGATTGGCAGTCCTTCAACTACAAAAGGCTGAAACTTCCCCTTTTGGTCCTCTGTTTTCCATGTTAATTCCTTAGAGCTAATTCTAGGGGCATCTGCGTAACCTAAACCTTGCAAGGTCTGCGAAGATGTTTGAAGTGGCCATGATCGTGGCCAATCTCTAATTGTAATTATACTTCTGTCTGCTCCAGTGTCTACCAATCCTTGAAATTTTCTCCCTTCTATTATAGGATCAAGCATAGGGTGGTCATTAAGAGATAGTGACAGAAAAGCCAAATCAACTCCGGTGGATCCAAAGCCCTTGGATCCCCGTTCTTTTGAGTATGCGGAATAATTGTCATGGAAAGAAGGTAAAATTAATAATTGTGCAATGTGATCACCGGGGGTTATGGTAAATATCCCTCGAGGGGATTGACACATTACTTTGATGACTCCAGTATAATCTGGATCAATAACTCCAGGCATAACAATGAGTCCTCGTAAGGTGGAAGAGGAACGGCCTAACAATAGCCCAACTGTCCCTTTTGGGAGTGGCCCTTGCATGTCTGTGTCTAAGGGTTGTATTCCCATGCCTGTTGTTAGTACCATTCTGGAGGTGGCACAGAGGTCCAGCCCTGTGGAGCCTGATGTGGCTCGTCACGGGGCCTGAGTGGTTGGAGATTCACTTCCTCGTGGGCCCCAAATATTTTCGGGCCCTGAGACCAGGGGCCCACTACCCCGTTTTTCGGACTAACTATGTGGGCAGCAGGTTGAATAGGTTGCCCATTAATGTCCTTAACAGACCTACATTCGTTTGCCCAGTGTTTACCCCTTTTACATCTTGGACATGTCCCTGGAGTCCTCACTCCTTGAGGCGGTTTTGTCCTTGTCATGGGGGCAGCCTCTCGGTACTGTCTTTTAATATGCCCAGGCTTGCCGCATTGAAAACACACCCCACTGCTGTTAGAACCTTTATTACTGTGAGAAGCAGCCATCACAGCAGCGGCGAGTCCTGCATTTGACAAAGGTCCTCCGATTTCTTGGCACGTTTTCAACCTATATTCTAGATCCTTTCCTTTGTGTGTGGGGTAATAGCCCTTCCGCACTCTTTTGTACACTGCTCATAAACTAATTGCTTTACTAGCGGCAGTGCGGTTTCCACATCACCAAAAATTTGTCCTGCTCCATCCATCATTCGAGCTACAAAGTCAGAAAATGGTTCTGTGCTGCCCTGAATTATTTTGGTTAGGTTCCCTGAGCCCTCCCCCTTATTGCGGAGGGCTCGCCAAGCCTTCATATTGATGATGTTTATTTGAGTATAAACCTCCACAGGATATGCTGTCTGATTATTTATCCATTGTCCTTGCCCTAACAACATATCTACATTCCGTGCTGGTTGCCCATTGGCAGCATTCTCTCTGGCCTGACTATGTGCCAGATCAGTCACAATTGACTTCCAGTCTAAATATTGCCCCATAGTTAAGCAGGCTCTGGCAATGTCTTGCCAATTAGTGGGTGTTAAAGCATTGCACGTAAGGCACTGCAGCAACATGATGGTATAATTGGCAGCCACGCCGTCTCTTTTTGCTGCCTCTGCAAGATCTTTAATAATCTTATGGTCAATTACTTCATAATATTGACCACATGCGGCTGGATCCTCAAATATTGGGAAGGCTGTGGTTACCCTAGACCACGCTTCCTGGGGGATGAATGTACATCCCAACTTGTTCTCTAAAGGAGGGGGAGCAGTAGCTCTAGCCTTTGCGGGATTGAAAGGCAGTGATCGGCTGAGCGGTGGAGGATCATAACACTCTCGCTCAATGGCTACAGCTGCCTCCTCTAGATCTTCCTCCTCCTCAGGTTCTAACTCATCTTGAGATATATCTAAACCTTTAAATTCATCTAGGACTGGGTACAGTCCTGGCACCAGTGCTGAATTTTTCTTTTCTTTATTCTTTTTCTTAGGCCTATCCTTTGTAGTCCCTGCACCTCCATTTTCTGATGCACTATCCTGGCATATACTGAGAGCCTTACGTCCTTGCTCAATAATGTCCTCACATTTCCCATCCTTTAGGCAATAATAAATCATACGCCATAGTGGAAGAGTGCCTCGGGAAAGTGTTCCCTCGGTGTTACGTTTCTCTAAATCTCTGCCAAGTTTTTCCCATGATGAAATAGTCAAACTGCCTGACACCCCGAACCACGGAGCACTGCTTTCGATATTTTCCAGCAACCGATTTATGGCTCTGCGGGAAAGTTTTAACCCTCGGCTACTCAATATAGCCTGAATAGGTTCGTGGAACTCGGTTGTGTGGTTGGCAGACAATTTGTTCCCCATCTTGCGCTCTAATCTACGAGCGACTTATTAGATCAGACACACGTCTGATTTATCACACGGCCAGGGAAGGCACTCCTTGCTGGGTTGATGGCACTGCAGCCACACGCAGGCAAGAAAAATCAGGACAACTATGATGAAAAAAACTGCAGCGAAGATCTCAGGCTCCAGACCTCCCAAGAGGACGCGCATATCTGGACGGACTACTCACCGATGGTCCACTCCGTGTGTTGAGTTCTGAATCAGTCTTCTCTGCGAAGGCGCGAAGATTCCCGGGTTTCGGCACCACTTGTGGCGAGCCGCTTCTGGCATGCAGAATGACGAGTCACCACATGCACGATTCTTCTCGGATTACACTTTATTGGAGTACAGCTCAGTTGAAAATGGTGGAAAGAAGACCCCGAGCCTGAGATGCAGCCTGCTTATAGGGAAGCCGGGCGCGTGATTGGTGCCCAACACAATGCCTCATTAGCATATAGCTGGTGATTGGTTCAAAGTAATACCCATTAGCATATAGCTGGTGATTGGTCCAAAATAATGGCTCATTAGCATATTTGGGGATCGCATTGGATAGGTCATTTCTTGATGCCTAATTAGCATAAGCACATCGGATTGGTCACTACTCGATGCCTAATTAGCATAAGCGGCAATAGAATGTTCCAGCAAGTTGTGCAAAGGCAAACCGCGCCCTACACTGTTTGAAAACACAGGACCCTAAGTGAATAGAGAAGCATCTTTCCTCAGGCCTCTTGCCCTTGTCCTTCACTTGCATTCTTCCCATGCCCTCAGCTGGAGAAGGGATCGACAGTGTTCTCAGTTAGTGCCAAATCTATTTGTGTCTTTCTCACCACTTGTACGCACCTCTTCTACTTTAATGCATCATCTATGTTCTTCACTCTTCCTGCTCACTTCCTTACTTCTACCCTCTTGATCTCAGGTCCCTTTCTGGCTCGCCTCTCCATTTTTCTGAATCATCTTTTTTGCACTCTTGCAAAAACCTCAAATTTGCAGTCTCCTTCTTTGTCTCTATATTTATTTTGTTTTATTCAGCCTTTCTTGCCATCATCCCACTGAAGTAGCTCTCATGGAAGTCACCGCAACCATTTTTGCCTTATTAAGGAAGGCATTCAGTACCACTTGCTATTGAGCAAACACTTCCTTATTGACATGTTTTTGTCTCAAGAGTTCCATGAGGGTTCACATAACCCTGGTTTCCCTCTTCCCTCCATCTTGTTCCCATCCATCCCCTTCATATGTACCCCCATCACAATCAGTAACCATATATTAGTTACTTGAAACCCTGCCAGTATCCCTATGTAAATGGAAGTTTCCAAAAATTTATTTTTCCACTTTATATAAATGATAATATACTATAAAGCATATGATGAGTCAGGTGACACATGCCTTTAATCCCTGTATTTGGGAGCAGAAGCAGGCAGATCTATCTCTGTGAGTTTGAGGCCATTGTGGTCTGTCTAGAGAGACTGTGTCTTAAAAAACAACATATATTGGATATATTTCTATAGCAATTACATAAGATTCTTTGCTGTTGTGTAATCTGAACATTTTATTGTGTCATGAAATAATTACTGATGGATGTATAGGTTTTCCATATTTTTTTATATTATTCTGTCACCAATATTATTGCCCTGAATCACTTTGGATACATAAGTATATTCATTGAAAGCCAGGCATGGTATTCCCACTTGTAATCCCTGCACTTGGGAGGCTGAGGCAGAAGGATTGCTATGAGTTCAAGGCCAATCTGGACTGCAAAGTGAGTAAGACTGTCACACATAAAAATTCTTTATATATATTTTATTTTTTATAAAGAGTATTTTTAGGTAATTTTCTTAGTATTATGATTAGTGTATCTTCCATTATACATTTAAACTATTTAGAGACAAGATCTTACAATGCAGCATTGGCTGGCTTGGAACTTGCTATATAGACCAGACTGTCCTAGAATTCAAGAGAGTACCTCTGTCTTCTAAATGCACAGACTAAAGATGTGTATCATAATGCTGGGTGTAGTGGCACACACCTTTAATCCCACTACTTGGGAGGCAGAGGCAGGCAGGTCTCTGAGTTCTGGGCCAGCCTGGTTTGCAAAGTGAGTTCTAGGAAAGCCAGGGTCACACAGAGAAAAAAGAAAAAAAAAAAGGATTGCACTATGACACCCAGTCCCATTATATATATATATTAAATATTTATTATGTATATAGTGTACAGAAGAGGGTAACAGATCTTATCATAGATGGTTTGAACCACCATGTGGTTGCTGGGAATTGAACTCAGGACCACTGGAAGAACAGCCAGTGCTCTTAACCTCCGAGCCATCTCTTCAGCCCCCCATTATAGAATTTTATTTATTGTTATTGTATGTATGTGTACATGATCTCTCTCTCTCTCTCTCACTCTCTCTCTGTACAGGAGCACTGTAAGAGCAGAGGACAATTTGTGGTTCTTTTTCCACCTTTATATGAGTGGGTTCTGAGGATTAAACTCAAGTTAGCGCCTTTTCCGGATGAACCATCTAGTTATCCCTCCATTATATTTTAAGTTAGTAATTATATAATATAATCTATTAATTTCTATATATTTTATTTTTAGATACCTTACTGAATTATCACTTTATAGTAGTTTCTCAGTTACTTCTTTGATTTTTCCATGTTCACATCATGTGCAAAGAATGCATTTTTATTTCTTGTTTTTATTAGATCTCTAATTTATTTGCTGTTTTTTCTAATTGTATTTGTTAGTGTATCTAATTTATTTTTGCATCTCTAATTCTTTTCTATTTGTCTTTATTACTATCACCAGTACAATGTTAAATAATATTAGTGAATTCTTTCAGTATTTTTCCATTAAGCATGATGCAAGAATAATGTCAAATGTGTTAACATTCTTAATGTGTTGATATTTTAAATTTAAAAAATATTTAGTTAAAAGATGTAATTATCTGTATGCATGTACATCTATGTGTAGATATGTGGACGTGAGTGCAGGTACCTAAGGTGTCTAGAAGAGGATGTCAGATTCCTCAGAAGCTGGAACTACAGATGTTGTGAGCCAGCCACCTAGTCGGTGCTAGAATCTGAACCCAGCTCCTCTATAAGAGCTGTCCACACTCTTAACTGCTGAGCCATTTGTCTAGCCCCTATATTTCAATTTTAAAATTATGAATGGGGGCTGAGTTTGACTCACCTGTCTCTATGAAGATGATTATATGGTTCTTGTCTCATAATTTGTTTTTGAGGCAGAGTCTTTCTACATACCTTTGACTATCCTGGAACTCACTCTGTAGACGAGACTGGCCTCACTCACAGAGATCCCCCTGCCTCTGCCTCCTGAGTGCTGGGATCAAAGGTGTGTGCCACCATCCCTGAGTGTCCCAAAATTTATTACTGTATTTAAACATTTTAATAGAGTTTATAATATTCAAGGGCTATAATTTTCCTTGCCACCTTAACCAAAGAAAGATGGTGGACAGCAACAGATCCTTGGATATTCTCCCTTTTCCTGCCCTCTCTAGGCTTCTCCCTCATGTTGTTTATGGTACCATCATTTACCTAGTGACTCAGGTGAGGCATAAAAGTCACCTCTATTACTCGTCTGAAAATGTAAGTTCTGCTTCCAAATACGCTCCTTGTATCATCATCACTACTAAAAGGCTAAGCCGAATTCACTTTCTTTCATGTGAACCACTGCAACAGCCTCATTAGATGGTCTTGATTCCACCATGGCTTCCAAGACTCTGCGTGCCTGTTGCACCAAGCTCCTTTGAGGCCTTCAATCCAGCTGAGAGCATTCTTCCCATAATCATAGCCTCATTCAGAACTCAATTCTAGTACCTACCTTTCCAGAGAGACCTCCTTGACTTTCCTGGCTAGCTATCCTAAGTATAAAAGACATAGAAAGTGATAAAGAAAAGACATTCGCTGGTGTGGTGATACAGTAAGCTGAGGCAGGAGAAATGTCATCAACTCAATGCCAGCTGGCCTACAGTAAGATCCTGTCTCAAAAAATGAAGAAGAAAAAGCCTTTCATCTCCTGGTAGGTCTTCAGGCCAGTCTCTTGCCTATGAGAGTTGAGTGTAAGCTGAGGATGCTGATTCTTCTTTGGTCACTGCAGCATATGAGGGGTAGGTCACAGTGGTCAGGTATCCAATCTCTTGGTCACTGGATGCAGCACACTGCAAGGAGACAAGTGTTTCTTGATCTCAACATATGTATATTGCAAACCTCCTCTTTACCTACGATCTTCCTGCCTTGAAAGGACCTATAGCCGGAAGCTGCTTTTTGTTTCTGCAGGTAAAAGTATCTTCATGTGCAGGCAAAGGAACAATACCCTACTGATGGCAGCCTTCAGAGCCATTGCTTTCTTTACCTTGAAGTAAGAATATCCAGGAACAAGTAAGAGTTAAAGCGTTAAGCCAGGCATGGGGGCACACACCTTTAAGCCCAGGACTCAGGAGGCAGAGGCAGGTGGGTCTGTGTGAGTTCCAGGACAGCCAGGACTGAACTACACAGAAAAAAACTATCTTGAAAAAAACAAAATAATTAAGGAGTTACAATTAAATAATCTATTTGGTGTCATTTGGTGATCCCATGGTTCCTAGAGATGCAATAGACTGTCACAAAACTAACTTTCTCCTTCATTCCTTTTCCCCTCATTCCTTCCATGCTTGGGTGTGAGCAGACAGTTCCTCCAGCAGTTCCCATTGCTTGCCTCTCTCTGCTAGCTGCTTTCCCCATCTTTGTGAACACTGCTCACATCTACTGTTTTTTCCTCCCCTGCAGCCTCCACATAGATCGTGGGAACAGCTGCCTCTGCTTTCATTTCTGCCTCTGCCTTCCCAACAGAACCTTTATTTAGTTCTGGATGGCAATGTGCTGCCTGGAGAATCCTCAGCTCCTTAATTGGGGGCTCTGTAAATGAGAAACAGCTGGGAACTCCTAAGAAGGCAACGGTCTCCTAAGCAAAGCCCCATGAAAGGCTGTGGACTCTCCTTTTTTTCCCCACCTAGAATATCGAGTATGACGTCCAGGAGTGCAGGAACCTGTCTGTGAGCACCAAAACATGATCTTTGCATATTCAGAGAGCAAAAGAACAGAGAACTGAGTGTGTGCTCACCTGACCAACAGCATGGTGAAGCCAGTACCCAACTGAGCTATTGTCCCCTGAATTTCATGGTACATGGAAAAATAAACACATGTGCATCTTGATCGCATCCACTGGTCTGCCCTTGAAACCCCTGTTTATACAAAGGTATAGACACTCTCCTCTAAATTAAAAATTAATGCATACAAGAACCAGTGAACTTGAGGGAGAAGGCAATCCCAATTATCTGCCCTAATGCATAGTTTCACGTTTATTTCCCACCAGATGATAAGTGACTTTACAAATAAGAACTTTCTTTTAAAACCCTAACTTGGGGCTCAGGGGATAGCTGATTGGGTAACATGC
This sequence comes from Sigmodon hispidus, assembly GCA_004025045.1. NCBI lineage: Eukaryota > Metazoa > Chordata > Mammalia > Rodentia > Cricetidae > Sigmodon > Sigmodon hispidus. The sequence continues at coordinate 12,520 of PVIH01017473.1, read as the reverse complement.
TTGGTATGTTAGAGGGAGGAACTAGAACCCATGTACAAAGCCAGGAATGGTGACATTCCCATCCCTAGGGAGGTAGAGACAAGAGGATCCCTGGGCTCACTGGACAGTCAATCTTAATAACAGTAAGTTCCATATTGAGAGACCCTGTCTCGAAAAAAAACCAAGGGGAAAAGTTCTTTAGAAGTGACACTGGAGGTTGACCTTTGGCCTCCATTTGTTCAGACATTCTCACAAAATCAACTCTGACTTTTGGGAAGAAAGGCCTTGTGAACACTGATAAGCACCTGAGAAGTCAGGAATGTTAAACTCACAGTTGACCTCTTCAACGGAATGAGGTAAGAAGCTGTTCTTCCTGGAACAGTTTTACAACCTGGACATCCTTTGCTATCTGATGAGACAGGCTCTGCCTTATCTCCCGGAATTTGTTTTTACTTATCCAAGACCTTGCTCCCTAAATCTTGAGCACTGTTTTTTGACCATAAAATACAATTTTATGAGTAATGTTATTTGTGTTTTACAACAGCTTAAGAGACTTCTATTTTACCTTAGGGCCAGACCAGAATGAATCCAGGTCCTTATACAAACACCTGGTCTGTTAGCTCAGGTCTAACTTAGGAGGCTGAGACAGAAGAACTGCAAATTCAAGACCTACCTGTGAATTCAAGGACAGCTTTGGTAATTTAGTGACATATAGTTTTGAAATTAAGACGCTAAAAATAAAAAGAGGGCTGGGGCTATAGCTCCATGGTAGAGCACTTGCCTAGTGTGCATAAGATTCTGGTACCTTAGGACTGAAAAAAAACAAGAATAAAACTCAAAGGTAACTATCACTGGCTGTAGAGATATCCCTGTGACTAAAGCAGTTTTCCCAGATCACAAAGATTGGATTTCAGATCCCAAGAACCCATATAAATACTGTGGGCATGTGTTCATGCGTGTGTATGTGTGTATGTGTGTGTGTGTGTGTGTGTGTATGTGTTGGAAAGTGAATGCAGGTCCTCTAAGATTAACAGTAAGTGCTGTTAACTACTAGGCCATTTCTCCAGCCCTTGAAATTGCTAGTTTTTGCAAACATACTGACATCAGGAATTATGGTTGTTTGAAGGCATGCTGCATGGCAGTGCAGTTTTTAGAAAGGGGCTCATGTAGTCCACTACCTTCAATTTCATTACGAGGCTAAATGTTTGGACCCCTGATTCTCCTACCTGTCTGTCTGTCAAGTGTTAGGGATTACAGCTGAGTACCACGAAGCCTGGCTCAATCCCCCCCCCCCCCGCCTTTTAAATTTGGAATTTAGTTCGGAGATAGTGTCTTACTATATACCTCTGCTTAGCCTGGAACTCACTATGAAAACAAGTCTGGCCTTCAGCTTATTGAGATCTGCCTGCTTCTGCTTTCTGAGCACTGGGATCAAAGGTTGGCTGTGGCTGACCCAAACTTTCTTTGGTCCCACCCTTTCTTCTTGAGCCTTGGCTGAGTCTGTCTCCCATTTCCCTCACCTGAAATACTCCAGCAGCCTTGGGACTGAGCCAGCTACTTTGATGTTCTCAACTTTGAATCTATTACTTGGCAAAGTCAGAGTGAGCTGTCTCAAGGGCAAGTTAGGCATGTTCCATGTTCCAATTCAACAAACTCTCTAGTACTTTTTTTTTTTTTGCTTTTTAAATACAGCAAGTCAAATGTGGTAATAAACAGTTTGCCACTCTGCTTTGGCACAGAGCACAGTCCATCCAGAACAAGGCTGGCATAATAGCAGCAGAGGAATAGCCAAGTCCCTAGGCACACAACTGAGGGGTCAGAGGTCAAGAGGTGACAACTGGCATCATAGCACTGCAATCTCATGAGAATAGCCGACCCTCTGAACACATAGCTGATTAAGAGCCCTCAGACCAACAACTCAATAAGAGCTGACCAAGAACTAACCAAGGCTGAATTAAGAAAACAATGGGCAGACGGCAGTGCAAGAATACATACAACAATACACAGGTCAACAGGACACCACCAGAAGAAGCAAGTGGTTCTATAGCTTCAAGAACTGAGCATAACAATGAAGAGGGAACAGAAGGAAATGTCCTTAAAAACACCTTTGTAAAGATTATAGAAGCCTTAAAAGAGGATCTAAAAACTCCCTTAAGGAAATAGAAGAAAATACAAATAGAAAATTAGAAGAGATGAACAAAGCCCTGAAATAAAATAAAGAAAACCAAGAAAAAGAAAACAAACAAATGAAAGAAATTTATCAAGAATTAAAATTGAAATAGAAGCAATAAATAAGGCACAAACCAAGACAAAACTAGAAATAGAAAATCTGAAAAAAAGATCCAGAACCACAGATTCAAGCATAACTAACAGAATCCAAGAGATGGAAGAGAGAATCTCTGGGATGGAAGATTCAATAGTAGTAATAGATACATCAGTTAAAGAAAACACTAAAACCAAAAAAGTCATAACACAAAATGTCCAGGAAATTTGAGACACCATGAAAAGGCCAAACCTGAGAATAATTGGAATTGAAGAAGGAGAATACCAGCTCAAAGGCATAGAAAATATATTCAACAAAATCATAGAAGAAAACTTCCCCAACCTAAAGATGGAAATGCCTATAAAGATACAGGAAGCCTATAGAATACCAAATAGACTAGACCCACAAAAAAGTCTGCTTGCCATATATTAATCAAGCCACTAAACCTATAGAACAAAGAAAAAATACTAAGGACTGCAAAGGAAAAAGGCCAAATCACCCATAAAGGCAGACTCTTCAGAATAACACCTGACTATTCAATGGAAACAATGAAAGTCAGAAGGTCCTGGTCAGATATTATACAGACACTAAAAGTGCATAGATGCCAACCTAGAATACAGTACCCAGCAAAATGATCAACACAGGTGGCGTAAACAAGATATTTCACAACATAGCCAGATTTAAACAATATCTAACCACAAATCCAGCTCTACAAAAAGTTCTAGAGGAAAAGCTCCAACCTAAGGAAACCAGAAACACCCATGTAACCACAAACAATTGATAAGCCCACAGAAGAAACCCCCCAAAAGGAAATACAAGCTACTATCAAAAATGATAGGAAATATTGATCATTGGTCATTAATATCCCTTAATATCAATGGACTCAATTCACCTATGAAAAGACACACCCTAGCACAATGGATATAAAAACAGAAACCATCCTTATGCTGCATACAAGAAACATACCTCAACTTTAAAGACAGATACAGACTCAGAGTAAAGGGTTGGGAAAAGACTTTCCAATCAAATGGCACTAAGAAACAAGCTGGTATAGCCATTCTAATATCTAACAAAATAGACTTTAAACTAAAATCAATAAAAAGAGACCAGGAAGGTAACTACTTATTCATCTCAGGAAAAATCTACCAAGATGAAATTTCAATCCTGAACACCTAACACCAGGCCACGTACATATGTAAAAGAAACACTACTAAAGCTTAAACCTCATATCAAACCTGAGACACTAATAGTGGGAGACTTCAATACCCCACTTTCACCCTTGGATAGGTTAACCAGACAGAAACTCAACAGAGAAATAAAGAATCTAGCAGAAGTTATGACCCAAATGGACTTAGTAGACATATACCAAACCCTCCACCCAAACAAAAAGGAATATACTATTTCTCAGCACCTCATGGAACTTTCTCTAAAACTGACCACATACTCGGTCACAAAGCAAATATCAACAGGTACAAAAAATGAGTTTAACTCCTTGTACCATATCTGATCACCATGGTCTAAAGTTAGAGTTCAACAACATCAAGAATCACAGAAAGCCTACCAACTCATGGAAACTAAACATCACTCAACTGAACCACCTCTGGGTCAAGGAAGAAATTAAGAAAGAAATCAAAGACTTTCTAGAATTTAGCGAAAATGAATCCACAACATACCCAAACTTATGGGATACAATGAAAACAGTCTTAAGAGGAAAATTCATAGCACTAGATGCCTACATGAAAAGATTAGAGAAATTTTACACAAGAGAACTATCAGCACAGCTGAAAGCCCTAGAACAATTAGAAGCAAACTCACCTAGAAGGAATAGACAGCAGGAAATAATCAAACTTAGAGCTTAAATCAACACTATTGAAACAAAAAGAAAAATATTAAAAAATCAATGAATCAAAGAATTGGTTCTTTGAGAAAGTCAACAAAACAGATAAACCCTTATCCAAACTAACCAAAAAGCAGATAGAGTGTATTCAAATTAATAAAATCAGAAATGAAAAGGGGGTCATAACAACAGACCCCCAGGAAATTCAGAGAATTATCAGGTCATACTTTGAAAATCTATACTCCACAAAAATGGAAGACCTAGAAGAAATGGACAGCTTTCTGGACAGGTAACATTTAGCAAAATTAAATCAAGATTAGATTAAAGATTTAAACAGTCCTATAGCCCCAAAGGAAACTGAAGCTGTCATTAAAATTCTCCCAAATAAAAAAAGCCCAGGCCCAGATGGTTTCAGTGCAGAGTTCTACCAGACATTCAAAGAAGAGCTGATACCAATACTCCTCAAACTGTTCCATACAGTAGAAATCGAAGGAACATTGCAAAACTCTTTTTATGAGGCCACAATAATCCTGATACCCAAGCCACTCAAAGACACAACAAAGAAAGAGAATTACAGAACAATTTCTCTCATGAACATTGATGAAAAAATTCTCAACAAAATTCTGGCAAACTGAATCCAACAGCATATATATATATATAAAGTAATTCACCATGATCAAGTGGGCTTCATCCCAGAAATGCAAGGATGGTTCAACATACAGAAAACTGTAAATGTCATCCATCATATAAACAAACTGAAGGGAAAAAAAACCCACATGATCATCTTCTTAGATGCTGAAAAAGCCTTTGACAAAGTTCAACACTCCTTTATGATAAAAGTCCTGGAGAGATCAGGAATACAGGGAAAATTCCTAAGTATAATAAAGGCAATTTACAAGAAGCCACCAGCCAACATCAAAATAAATGGAGAAAAACACAAAACAATCCCATTAAAATCAGGAACTAGATTAAATCTCACTAAAATCAGGAATTGTCCCCTTATGTTTCAATATAGTTCTTGAAGTTTTAGCCAAAGCAATAAGAGAATGAAAGGCGATTAAGGGGATACAAATTGGAAAAGAAGAAGTGAAACAATCTCTATTTGCAGATAATATGATTGTATACATAAGTGACCCACAAAATTCTTCCAAGGAACTGCTACAGCTGATATACACCTTCAGCAATGTAGCAGGATACAAGATTAACTCAAAGAAATCAGTAGCTCTTCTATACACTAAAGATAGAAGAGCTTAAAAAGAAATAAGGGAAACATTGCCTTTCATAATAGCTGCAAATAGTATTAAATATCTTGGAGTAACTATAACCAAAGAAGTAACAGACCTATTTGACAAAAATTTTAAATCACTGAAGAAAGAAATTGAAGAGGATATAAGAAAATGGAAAGATCTCCCATGCTCCTGGATAGGAAGGGTCAACAGAGTAAAAATGGCAATTCTACCAAAAGCAATCTATAGATTCAATGCACTGCCCATCAAAATCCCAACACAATTTTTTACAGACTTTAAAAGAACAATACTCAATTTCATTTGGAATAGCAGGAAAGCCAGGATTGCCAAAACAATTTTGCTCAACAAAAGAACCTCAGGAGGCATCACCATCCCTGACTTCAAGTTATACTATAGAGCTACAGTATTAAAAACAACCTGGTACTGGCATAAAAACAGACTTTTGGCTCAATGGAATCAAATTGAAGACCCCGACATTAACCCACACACCTATGAACACCTGATCTTTGACAAAGAGGCCCAAAACATTCAATGGAAAAAAGATAGCATCTTCAACAAATGGTGTTGGCATAACTGGATGATAGTGTGTAGAAAAATGCAAATAGATCCAAACCTGTCACCCTGCACAAAACTCAAATCCAAGTGGATCAAAGACCTCAACTTAAACCCAACAACTTTGAACTTGATAGAAAAGAAAGTGGGAAATACACTTCTACAAATTGGCACAGGCGACCACTTCCTAAACATAACACCAGTGGCACAGGCACTAAGACCAACAATCAACAAGTGGGATATCCTGAAACTGAGAAGTCAAGGATACAGTCAATAAGACAAAACAACAACCTACAGAATGGGAAAAGATCTTCACTAATTCTATAAGTGACAGAGGACTGATCTCTAAAATATATAGAGAACTCAAGAAAATAGAGCCTCAAACCCTCAATAACCAATTTAAAAACGGGGTTCAGAACTAAAACAAAAATTTTCAGCAAAATTACAAGTGGCCGAAAGACACTTGAAAAAGTGCTCAACATCTTTAGCCATCAGAGAAATGCAAGTCAAAACAACTTTGAGACACCACCTTACACCTGTCAGCATAGCTAATATTAAAAAACACAGATAACAGCCTATGCTGGAGAGGTTGCAGAGCAAGGGGAACACTCCTCCATTGTTGGTGGGAGCGTACCTTGTTCAGCCAGTTTGGAATGCAGTATGGTAGTTTTTCAGAAAACTGGGAATCAATCTCCCCAAGGACCCAGCAATACCACTTTGAGGCATATACCTTAAAGACGCACATTCACACCCCAAAAGCATTAGCTCAACTGTGTTCATAGCAGCATTATTTGTAATAGCAAGAACCTGAAAACAACCTAGATGTCCCTCAACTGAAGAATGGATTAACAAACTGTGGTTCATCTACACAATGGAATACTACTCAGCAGTAAGAAAACTTGATATCCTAAAATTTGCAGGCAAATGGATAGATTTGGAGAATATCCTCCTGAGCGAGGTATCACAAACCCAGAAACAGAAGCAGGGGTTGTACTCACTCATTAGTGGACTTAAAAAAGAGAGAGAGAGAGATATCATTTTATAGAAGAGATCAAGACTAGAACATAGCCAAATGACACAGTGCATCACTTCTGCATTGATGGCCTCTGGCAGGAGTGTGGGTGAGGAAAGACATTTTAAGGGTCTGGCCACAGGGAGTTTAATTATGGTCCCATAAGTAAATGAGCAGAATGAATGGGCTTTTTTTTGTAAATGGGGAGACCATAAGAGTGGGCATGAATCTGAATCTCAGAGGTCTGATAATTGAGTTTGATGGGGTGCATGATGTAAAATCACCAAATAATATATATATATATATATGTATATACATACACACACACACATATACATAAAGGGAAAAGTGAAAGAAAAAAGTAAAGTTAACAGCACCTGGTGATTGTTTTCATGGAACAAAAATAATTTTGTGGGAAACAGATTGCATACCCTCCTCTCGGTATTGAGTCCAGGCTGTCATATAGCTAGAAAGGAAAGGAGACCTGAAGAATGGTCAAATAGTTAGCAATTGCCCAAACTGTAACACAGCGCCTCAGAAGGCACTTTATGCCTGTTACTAAAAGAGATAAGAAAAAGATAAAAATGTAAGAAATGATCTGAGAAAGATAGCCTAAAAACAACCTTATAGGCTATTCACATCTGATGAGGCCATTGTTGTACTGAGTCTGTCTGGACCTCACTTTGTTGGGAAGACAAATACAGTATTCCTGCTTTTCCTCAAAAAACTGATCAGAGCTTCATTGATTTTCTCATACCAACTAAACTCACCAAGATTAAAATACATGTAATATAGTATACATTTAAGAGTACTCCTTGTCAGGATATATTCTTACTGTCATCATTGATTTTGGAAGATGATATATAATAGCTACACTGTTTAGGTTTTCTGATAGTAATTTGAAACATTGTAGCAGTTCATATCTTAGTATTATTACAGTCAAGTCAAAATGTTATGGATATCATATTGAATAAACCTAATAAATTCCTTTAAAAATATGGTAATGAACATTATCAGTAATTCTAGTATTAGGGAAGTAGAGACAGGAGGATCACCACAGGATAGAGGACAGCTTGTCTACATTGTGGCCAGCCTGGACTACATAGTGAGACTGTTATGGAATATCATTTTAAGAGGTGTTACATTTGTTTATGATGTGAAATATTTGTTTAATGATGCAAAGATGTGTTGCATTGTTTATGTTGCATTTGTTTAACTCTGTGAAGCTGTAACAACACTGCCTGTCTAAAACACCTAATGGTCTAATAAAGAGCTGAATGACCGACCAGTAGCTAGCAGGAGAAAGGATGGCGGGACTGGGAGGCAAAGAGAATAAATAGGAGAGAAAAAAGGAAGGAATGAGAACAGGGGCTAACTACACAGCCACACAGCCACACAACCACAGACATGGAATAAGAAGAAAAGAAAACATATACCGAAATAGAGAAAGGTAAAAGCCAGAGGCAAAGGGTAGATGGGATAATTTAAGTTAAGAAAAGCTGGCTAGAAACAAGCCAAGTTAAGGCCAGGCATTCATAAGAAAGAATAAGATTCTGTGTAGTGGACTCCAAAAAGCCAAAAGACTAAAAAACAACCAACAACAGAGACCCTGACTCAAAAGACCAAAAAAGAGAAAAAAAAACTGTAACTGAAAGAAAACACTCACTGGGGCAGAAGCTCAGTGATGGAGTATCTGCATGGCATGTGCAAAGCCCTGAGTTCAATTCTCAGCATGGGTAAGTTAGGTTGGGTCACATGGTCACAACATATTTAATGTTACAAGAAATCACCAAAGTGAACTGGGACTGGTGGCCTTGTCTCAGGGGGCTGAAGTAGGAAGGTTGCCAATCATACTTAGACAATTTAGGAAGACCTTGTCTCAAAAAAGGGGAAGGGACTTGAGATATGGTTTTGTGGTTAAGAGCACTTGATGCTCAGAGAACTCAAGTTTAGTTCCCAGCACCCATGTTGAGCAGCTTATAACTACCTGCCTCTAGGGAATCTGGCAGCCTCTTCTCGCTTCCATGGTACATGTGCATTTGAGCACATGGCTTGTAGGGCTGGGACTGCAATTCAACAAGAGGCTGCTGGTCTACTAAGTATGAGGCATTACGCTCAATCCCCAGTACAAAAAAGTTTGTAAACTGGTTGTGGTGGTACATGCCTACATTCCTAGCACTTAGGCTGAGGCAAGAGGATTATCAAGAGTTTCAGGCCATTCTGGATTACATAATGAGTTCTAGGCCAGTTAGCCTTATAGAGTAAAACCCTGTTTAACAAAACAAAACAAAGCCCCTCAAATTCCTCTTTTTAAAATTGGTGGAATATATATATGTATGTATATTTAATGATGTAATAATTTAATATTGTAGTATGTATTTTTAAAATTACATTTATGATAGGATGTAAATTTTTTCCAGACACACGATTTGTACATCTTTACTCACTGCCTATAGTTTAGTTTCTCTTTCTCTTTCTCTCTGAGACAAGGGTTCTATGTGTAGTTGTGGCTGTTCTGGACGAGATTGGCTTTGAACTTACAGAGATCCACTTGCTCCTGCCTCCTGAGTGCTGAGACTAAAGGTGTGTGACATTACCTATATCTTCCTCTCATTTTGTATGTAGCCCAGAATAACTTTTAGCAATTTTTTTTAAACTTTATTTATTTATTTTCCTTGGTGTTTGCCTGGAACTGGAACTACAGACAGTCGTTAGCTGCCATGTGGGTGCTGGGAATCAAACCCGGGTCCTCTGGAAGAGCAGACGGTGCTCTTAACCGCTGAGCCATCTCTCCAGCCCCCAACTTTTAGCAATTCTTTTGCCTTAGTCTCCTGAATTCTGGGATTATAGGCACACAATAATATGCCTACTATCCTTACTGAGGATTGAACCTAGGACCTCATGCATGCTGGTCAAGCTCTTTACTGCTGAACTATAGGCCTAGAATTTTTCATTCTCTAGACAGTATTTTTTTTAAATATTTACGTATATATCATTCACTTATTCATTCATTCAAGGCACGATTCCAGATATCCCAGGCTGGCCTTGAACTAGATATATAGCCAAAGATGACTTTGAATTTCTGATTCTCTTGCTCTACCTCTCAGCTATAACAAGTGCTGGTGCGTCTACATTCCCAGTTTATGTTTTGTTTTGTTTGTTTTGGTTTTTCAAGACAGGGTTTCTCTGTGTAACAGCCCTGGCTGTCCTGGAACTCATTCTGTATACCAGGCTAGCCTTGAACTCAGAGAGAGCACCTGCCTCTGCTGAGTGCTGATATTAAAGGTGTGTGCAACACCACTGTCATCACCCGGCATGTTTTCTTTTCTTAATGGGAAGGGTTTTTTGTTGTTATTGTTTTAATTACTTCAATGTGGCTGTTAGATATCCTGTTCAACTTACTTCCATCAATGTCTTGGGTGATCTGTGATTTCACAGGGTTGTCTGCAATACAGTCACTCTCTCCAGGAGTTCTGTGGAGGCTACACCTTATGCTGCAGTTGGTCATTCCTCTCTCAGTGTGGTTAAAGTTTCCTCAGTTTTATTGATCCTTCCAAAGAGCTAGATTTTGGTTTCATGCTGATGTTCTTTATGGTCTTTCTGTTTTCATGTCATTGATTTCTGTCTTTATTATTTCCTTCTCCTTGCTTTGGGTTTATTCTATCCCTTTTTCTAATTAGCACAGTAGCTGTCTTAGTTTGCATTGTATTGCTGTGATAAACACCATGACTGAGAGTAACCCGGGGAGGAAAGGATTCATTTCATCTTACAGCTTGTAGTTCACCACTGAGGGAAGTCAGGACAGGAATTTGAACAAGGTAAGAACCTGGAGACAGGAGATGATGTAGAAGCCATGGAGGGGAGCTGCTTAATGTCTTGCTCCCGTGGCTTGCTCAGCCTGCTTTCTTATAGAATCCAGGATCACCAGCCCAGGGATGGTACCACTTACAAACAGCTGGGTCTATTAATCACTGAAGAACTAGAGAAGTGCCTCCATTTTGAGCAAAGTCCCTGAATGCAGCTCTAGAGAGGCCTGAGTTTCGCTGACATAGGTTCTGGGGACTTTGAAAGGACAAAGTCAAAATGTCCTAGTACAGAAGACAACGGAAGATAGCCTGGGGCCATCTGCACTAATTAACCACAGAATGTCCCAGCACCAGAGATAGCCTATACAAAAAGGGTTTGACAAGCAACAGGACAAACCGAAAGCTAAGATAACAGAGGAATTCAGGAAAGTCCCTAAAAACAAGCTAATAGAATTGTATCTGTACTAAGACCCCTAACTGATGTGTAACCTTGTGGTTTTTGTCTTTAAAACCCAGCTTGCAGAGGGGCAGGTACCTTTCCCAGCCACAGCCACATCAGTTTGCTGGATGGGGGTCCTTGTCGTGGCTTGTATCTCTTTTCAATAAACTTTGCTTTTGCATTTCGGAGAATTCTCATCTCTGGTGGTCTTGCGACCAGGGCATAACAATCTTTAAATAAGAAAATGCCCTACAGGCCTGCTGACGGTATGGTCTTGTGGCGGCATCTCTTGAATTGAGGCTTCCTCCTCTATGAGGACTCTAGCTTGTGTCAAGTTGGCATACAACTAGTCTGGACAGAAGCTAAGGCGCTTGAATTGAGGTCTTTCCTCTTTTCTAATGTAAGCATTTGATGCTATACAGTTCCCTAAAAGCACTGCACTTAACTGCATCCTGCAAAGGTTAGTAGACTATATTTTTGTCTTCATTTAATTCAAAATGTTTCCTAAGATTGAGAGGATGCAGCTCAGTCGGAGAGCACTTGATTATCATGTGTAAGGCCTTGAATGCTATCTCTAGTAATAAAAACTCTAAAAGATATAAATCAAATATTCTCTTTGTCTTTTTAAGAGTATCTCAACTATAGCCCAGGCTGTCCCGGAACTCACTGTCTTGCTTAGGCTGACCTCAAAACTCACAATGATTCTACTGTCTCACCATTGATTGTATTGGAAGGACCTACAGTATGACCACCATATCCAGCCTAATTTCTTTTTAATCTATGATTTATTTTAACATGTGAAGTTTAACTTCTAAATATTTAAGAGTTTTCTAGTTATACCGTTAAACTTTAGTTTACGTGGCAAATAAAGAATACCTTTTGGGCTGGTATGGTATTTCTCTGTGGCCTGCACTAAGCCAGCCTCGGGTTCCATCCCCACTGTAGCATAAACCAAATGTGTTGTCTCCCACTTGTAATGCCATCACTTGGGAGGTCAACTGGGGAGGATCAGGAATTCAATGTAATCCTCTGTTCTACATAGTGAGTTTGAGGACAGTTTGGATACAAGAAACTGTCTGGGAAAAAAAAAAAAAGAATCCATTTGATTTCAGTTCTCCTAGATTTACTTGCTTGACAACACAGAATGAGTTCTGTTCTAGGGGCTGCATGTATAACTGTGCAGTGCTCTGAGTGGATAGATGTCAGGAGGCGGTGCTGCACAGCTTTCAGCTCAGTGCTCGGGAGGCAGAGGCAGGTGCATCTCTATGTGTTCAAGGCCAGCCTGGTCTACAGAGTGAGTTTCAAGACAGCCAGAACTGTTACACAGAGAACACTTAGCCCTCCCCAGACACACACACACACACACACACACACACACACACACA
>PVIH01017472.1:9285-41834 GCA_004025045.1 Sigmodon hispidus | reverse complement strand
TTTAAAGGTAGAGTTTATTGGGTTGGAGATGTAAGTAGCACAGTGGCTTAGAGAAAGCACTGTTTTTGCAAAGAAGCTGAGTTTGACCCCCAGCACCCATGTTGGCAGCCCACAAGCACCTGTAACTTCCACTCTAGGGGCATCTGGTGCCTCTGTTTAACATATCAAAGCAGACCTGGCCATCAGGTTCTCCCAGCATCCCTCAGTCCCTTCCTGTTACAGGGTATGCCTGGCATATTTTGGTCACCCATTACTGTTGTATTTTTGCTCTCCGGCTGCTATACCTGGTTCTCCTCTCCTCCCCAACCCCTCCCTCCTCTTCACCCCTCAAGTCCTAGCTCAGTGCCACCACACTCTGGACTCTCCCAGATGCCTCTGCCTCTGGCTATGTTCTCCCTCTTATCTATAGTATACTTTCTTCCCATATCTGGGAATAATCATGTCCTTTCTTTTTTATTTCCTTTTTTTTTTTTAACTCAACTTACATTCACTCACGCACATATAATTTAAAACTTGAATAATTCTATTAAAATTAGCTTTTCTTTCATCCTTTACTGGTGGTGGTGTTTGGAGGTTTTGGGGGGTGGTTGTTTGGTTTTTGTTTGTTTGTTTGGTTGGTTGGTTAGTTGGGTTTTTTGTAGTGCTGGAGACTGAACCTAGATCCTCATATATGAACCTATAGGTCCTCACTCATGCTAGAGAAGCACTTTATCACTGAGCTGTACCCAGCCATGTCTTTTTGTTTTTATTTAAGATAGGCTCTCATGCTCTCCTGAGTGCCGGGATTACAGGTGGTCGTTACTGGGCCTGGTTTATGTGGTCCTAGCTCACTAGACTGTCATGTGACCAACAACCACATCTACAGCCTTTAAGTAAAGATAAACTCTCCTTACCTTGAGGTATATCCCTAGTAGTGAAATAGCTAGGTCGAGGGTTAGATGTGATCGTCCTTAATCCGAGGTGTTTTCTAAAATGCTTTCACTGTCTTAAGAGTCCACAGCTGAGATCCTGCAGCTGCTGCCAGCACTCACTGGCCAGCGCTGGCTGGAGTTTTTCTCATGTAGATGACTGGCTCCAATGAGTCCATAGAGATAGCGATTGTCCAGGTTAGTGTGCTCCTCCAGTGCGCTCCTCTCCTTCCCACCCAGGTCATGTATCCCCATGTGGCCTCAAACTTGATGTGTAGCACAGATGAATCTGTACCTTCCATCTCCGGCCTCCACCTCCCAAGTGCTGGGATTACAGCGTGCACCCCCAAACACAGTTACGTAGCATTAGAGCTCCACCCCAGAGCTGCATGCAAGCCCCGCACACTCGGCCAACAAAGCGATGACTTTCTGACTTTCTTCCCTCCTGGACTGCGGCTCCCGGCTCCCCGGGGGTCGGTGGGCTGCTTGCCGGTAGGAGGCGCTGTCAGGAGAGCACAGAGAAGGGGTAAGAAAAGCCTCCGGCCGGTCTAGCCACGGCTCCTCCACACTGAAGTCCTCACCAGGTGAATTTCATCCCTGGCTTCCCACGCTGCTACTGCCACCCACGCCCTTGTAACCACCTCCAGGGTGCCGAATTTGCTGCTTCGCTTCTTACACTTAGGACCCCTTCCGCCGTGTTTTAATCCTTAGACTTTACTCAAGTTTCCTCAACGACGCTGCCCTCAGCTGCACACCAGGCACTAGGTAATTCATGTTCCTGCCCTGTTTTCCTCCTGTGGCAATCACTGCCCTTTCATATTTTGTTGCTGTTATTTTTCAAGGTTTTTTTGTTTGGTTGATTGGCTTTGGTTTCCGGTTATTTTGTTTTGTTCTGTTTGTCTGTTTGGTTTTTGTTTTGTTTTTTGGGAGAGTTGTTTGGTTTTTGAGAAAGGGTTTCTTGGTGTAGCCCTGGCTGTCTGGGAACTTGTTCTGTAGACCAGGCTAGCCTCAAAGTCAGAGATCCGACTGTCTTCTGCCTCCTGAGTGCTGGGATTAAAGGCAGGCTCCACCACTGCCCAACTTGTTTCCAGTCTTTAGACACTGAGGTCTCATGTAGCTCAGGTTGTTTCCCAACTTCCCATGCGGCCCAGCGTGACCTTGACTCACCTGCCTCCACCTTCCCAGTACTTGAATGACAATGGCAAGGCTCTGCTGTCTATGTATTGCTGCACGTTCATTGGCCAGCGGCCAGTACGGAGCAGAACTAAGGTGGGTGACTGTGTCTAGGCTGCCCCAGGTACCCAGTGGAGCACCGGAGTTAGCATTCTACCAACTCTGTCAGTTCAGTGGGTGACACAGCCCTAACTGATAATTGGGGAAAACACTTCATCCCTGAAGCCAAACATCCCTCTTCTCAAAGCCATGTCCCTGGAAGAGATGAGACACACACACATGTTCAGGACCTCCCATGTTGAGTGAGCCACGCTGACCCCTGCTCGGGGGCCCCAAAGCTGCTCCTGAATTCAGCTGTCAAAGTACACATTTGGACACAAAAGCCTTTCCTGATTAAAGTAGATCTTTCATCGGGAGTGGGTGGGATCAGAGGTCAAGATGGTGCTAGCCCGTAGTTTAAAAATGAATCTTGACCCCTACCTCACAGCATACACAAACATAGACTCCAGATGGGTTGTAGTTTTGAGTAGAACAATAAAGCAGTTGTTACTTCATTTTAAGATGAAACAGAGAATATCTTTGAGGCTTTGGGACTGGCGACAATTTTTTGTGTTCTGTTTTTAAAGAAAACACAAAAGCATTTTTAAGGCAGAATTGTGCAGTTGGCCAACATGACAATTACAGCTTCTTCTCCTCAAAGGACACTGTAAAGGAAGGGAAAAGACAGAGGCTGGAGAGTGAAGTCAGTAAAACACAGGCCCAGCTCAGGACTCAGCCAGGGGGAGATGGTAGAAAGACAGAAACTGGCAGATCCTATGCAGCAATGGGCGTGGTGATGCAAGTCTCTAGTCCCAGCAATTGAGAGGCAGACATCTGTGAGTTAGAGGCCAGCCTGGGCTACACAGTGAGTTCAGGACAGCCACAGCTACACAGTGAGACACCCCCCCCCCAAAAGAAAAGGAAAGAAGAAAAACACAAGGAAATCAATAGGAAATGATGAACAAAATAGTTGAATGAGCTGGAATGTGGCTCAGAGAGAGGTCTGGCTCGCGCTCTCCTGGTGTGTTAGTCAGGGTTCCAGGCAGGACAAAAATAGCAGAATCAATGTGTATATTAAACAGGATTGAGTAGGTGGGTGTGCAAGATGTGTCAGGAAGCCCAACAGAGACTGAGTCACACCAGAGAGGCCAAGAATCCAGTAGCCAAGTGCTCAGTCCACAGGGTCAGCTGTCTCTGAGGCCTTGATCTAGCATTGAAGCCCTGGAAGATTCCTGGACAGCTGCTGGTCTTCAGGCTATGTTGGAATCCTAAAAAAGTAGGTGTCTTTCTTCCTTTCCTTCTTTCTTTCTTTCCTTCTTTCTTTTTTTTTTTTGGGGGGGGGCGGGGTTCAAGACAGGCTATGTAGCCCTGGCTGTTCTGGAACTTGCTCTGTAGACCAGGCTGGTCTTGAACTCACAAAGATCTGCCTTCTTCTGCCTCCTCAGTGCTGGGATTAAGAGTGTGCCACCAGCTCTGGTAAGAAGCAGGTTTGTAATAGCAATGAAGGGATGCTGCAGCAACAGGGTACATGAACTTGCCAGCAAGAATGAAGGCAAGCAGACAAAGAGCAAAGCTTCCTTCTCCTACATCATTGCATATGGCTGTTACCAGAAGGTGGCATCACATTTAAGGGAGTTCCTGCTTCAAAAAAATCTGACCAACAAAATCTCTCAAGGCTGGAAAGATGGGCCCAGAGGTTCAGAACACTTTTTGCTTTTCAGAGACCCTCAGTTCATATTTAGAACCCTCTTCGGACATCTGCAGGTTCAGACACATCAGTGGCACACACACATGCAGGGAAAACACTCATACAGGTGGAAATAAAGAAATCCAAAGAAAAATTAAAGCCATTTTTTGCACAACTAAAATACATTCATTAAAGCAGAAATTTTTAATTTCAGTGTTATTAGTAATTGAGAGAAGTATAAAAGTTAAAGGCATATTGCAAAACTACCACATGGTGCCAAGCAGTTGATGAGGATGTGAAGCCCTGCTGCCCTACTAAGGGACTAAGCATTAGCTCAACATTTAGTATGAATCACTTACCAATAGCTACTAATACTGAGCAAATGCATAACCTATGACTCAGAGACTCTACTGACTGGCAGATGTTCATAACATCTGACATGTGATAGTGAAAATCTGAAAAAAAGTCAATGGTAGAATGCAACAGTCAATGAAATGTATTACACAATGGGGTACCAAGAAAGCAAAATAATTACAATTGACCTAAAGAGATGCTCAGTTCCTAAAGATGATTATCAACTAAGCCTGATGATGTGATTCTGTATACTGTGAATATCCTTTGTTACCACTTGTTAATAAAGAGGTTGTTTTGACCTATGGCAAGGCAGCTTAGAGGCAGGTGGGAAATCCAAGCAGAGATAAAGGGGAAAGAGGGTGGAGTCAGGGAGATGCTGCAAGCTACAAGATGGAAAAGTACAGGTGAGCCACAAGCCACGTGGCAACACCATAGAGTAATGAGAACGGGCTAAGTTGTAAGGGCTGGTTGGTAATGAACCTGAGCCACAGGCCAGACACTCTGTAATTAATATAAGCCTTTGTGTGATTATTTGAGGTTCAGTGGCTGCAGGCAGGTCCAAACCTTGGGACGAGGCCAAGCCAGACTTTCCAGAAGCCAGGGAAAAGGCCAGATGTGGTGGTACACATCTGTAGTCCTGGGACTCCTGTGGCAAGGTGGGAGGTAGACAGGAGAAATATCCAGATGCCTGGAGTCCAGAGCACGTGGCAGAATGGAGAGACAGATGCTGTCTCAGCAAGGTCAAAAGACAGACCCAGTTTCTGAAAATTTGTCTTCACACACACACACACACACACACACACACACACACACATGTTCACATACACAATCAATATTTAAAGAAGTGCTACTTCTTTGTGTAACAATATCAGAGAATTTCACAAATATGCTCTTGAGTGACAGGAACCAGTTTGCCCACTGTATGTGTATGGGAAGTTCAACAACAGACAAGACCAGCTGATGGTATTAGAAGCCATAACTGTCTAGGGGTCTTTGCTGGGACAGTGGATGATGACTGACCATGCAACATTTCAAGATGATACTTGGAATGTTGATCTGGAGGCCAGCCTGGTCTACCCAGTAAGTTTCAGAACAGCCAATACAACATTCCAAGATGATACTCAAGATAGTTTTGCTTGAGTCAAGTGTGATAAGCATACCTGTAATCCCAACACTCAGAAGGTGGGAACCAGAGAGTCAGGAGTTCAAGGCCAATCTGGGCTACGTAAGAGCCTACCTCAAACAAACAAAACAAAACAAAAACAAAAGCCCAAGATTGACTTCTTCTACAGAAGGTTGTTTGCAGGTGCACTCACTGGATGCTGGGTAGTCACTGTGTACACTAGGGGGTAGGCATGTGTTCGCGTGGAGATGCTAAGCAGACTGTATCTTAAATGCTTAAAACAAGAGTACTTACAAATTCAAGGCAGAGGCAGGTGAGTGTCTGTGAGTTTGAAGACAGCCAAGTCTACGTAGTGAGTTCCAGGTTACCCTGTTTGTTTGTTTAAAGTTGAAAGAGCACTGGCTGCTCTTGCAGAGGACCTGGGTTCAGTTCTTGGTACCCATATGGCTGCTCACAACTGTCTGTAACGCTAGTTCTAGGGGATCCCAAGCCATCTCCTGACCTCCCCAGTTACTGAGTATGAATGTGGTGCATTGACATACATGCAGGTAACATACACATAAAATAAAACTTAAAAATCAACAAGATGCGAGAAGAAGTAAAAAGAGAGATCATGCTTTGGATAGTGCAATGACTATTTGCTGTCAGCTGGGCTACATCTTGAATTAACTAAATTAAAAATGGAGAGCACACCTGTGAGAGATTTTTTGCTTAATTTGGAGTAGGTCGATCTACTTCTAATTAGGACCTTTGAGTTAGGAAGACACACACACACCTTTAATCCAGATCTTGGGGCTGAAAGACACACCTTTAATCTGGGCCACATCCACTAGAAGTCTATGACTTGGAAGAAGGAAGCTTTTGTTCTTTGCCTGCTTGCTCTGGCCTGGTTAGTAAGCAGCCCCCCTCCAGGGCCTCTGCATCAGCTCCTGTCTCCAGGTTCCTGCCCTGTTTGAGTTCCTGTCCTGACTCCTTCAGCAGCAGGGCTGAAGTGTAAGACAAATAAGCTCTTTCCTCCCTGACTTGCTTTTTTTGTTTTGTTTTTGTTTTTTGTTTTTCCAGAGAGGGTTTCTCTCTTGTAGCCTTGGCTGTCCTGAAAATCACTGTGTAGACCAGGCTGGCCTTCAGATCAAGAGATCCATCTGCCTTGCCTCTGCCTCCCAAATGCTGGATTAAAGGCCTGTGCTACCACCGTCCACCTCAGCTTGCTTTTGGTCATGTTTTATCACAGCGATGATGACCCTAACTAGAACAGACAGGCTCTACAGTGCTGCCCTATCAGAGCTCCATAAGCATCTTTATGCCAGCAGAGTGGCACATGTCTAAACTGTGCCATTTGGGATGTTTATCTAGAAGGAACTCCAGTTCAAGTCAACCTAGGCTATTTAAGAGACTGACTCAAAAAAAAAAAAAACCTCCAAAGTTGTTATTTAGATTTTTTATGTGCATTAGGGCTTGCATATATGTACACCATGTATATGTCTGGTGCCTTTGGAGGCCAAAAGAAGACATCAGATCCCTTGGACCTGGAGTTATAGTTGATTGTGAGCTGCCATGTGGAACTCAACCCCAGTTCTCTGCAAGAGCAGCAAATGCTATTAATCTCCCTCACACATACATACATACATACGCACGCGCGCGCGCGCACAAACACACACACACACACACACACACACACAAAATTGTTTTTAAATAGAACAGGATAGGACTAGATATTAGATATTATTTATCTCAGTTGGTAGAATGCTTACATACTACTCAAGAAACTGAGTTTGATCCCCAGCACCTCACAAACTGGGTTTGGTGGCTTATAAAGTATAGTGGCTCAGAGTTTAAGGTAATCCTTTCTGGTTTCCTAGGAGTTTAAGAACACCCTGGGCTACATGAGACCCTATCTCATTCATGAATGAATGAATGAGAAGAGAGGAAAGACAGGTGGAGTGTAAGATCTCTGAGTAAACTTGAGCGATTGGGTCTGGAAAGATGGCTCAGTGGTTAAGGGCACTGGCTGCTCTTCCAGAGGACCTGAGTTCGATTCCCAGCACCCACATGACAGCTCACAATTGTCTATAACTCCTGTTCCAAAGGATCCAATGCTCTCCTCTGACCCCACAGACATTGTATGAAAGTGATGCATTTATATGCATGCAGGAGAAACACACACACACAGCTGAAGTGGATGGTAAGGGAAAGGACGAGGAGCTGGTCGTCATTCTCCTCCTCCTTGACCCCTGCCCAGAGTCCTTTGCTCCATCTGTCAGCAGGGCCCTCTCCTGGCCTTCCCCCTACAGAGCTCTCCAGTCACCCAAGTCTCCTCTCTAGGTAGAACCCCCTCTCCACTACCTTGTTCACAGGAAGATGGTAAGCCATTGAACTTCAGGGAAGGTTAAATAGCCCCAAGGGTTGACAATGAGTAATCAAGGGACACTATTTCCACTGGGTTCCCTTACAAAGGTGCTCAATACTACCTGTGAGGAACTGTCGCTATTGGAAGTCAGTCCCACAGATCCAGTCAGTGCCTGCTAATGCCCACCATGCTGTCTTCTCTGCTCATCACTGTGACCCTAAGAAGTCACAGCCACCATCACTTCTGTAGAGTCAACAAGACTGAGACTCTAGATGTCAAAGCAGAACAAGAACTGGAATGGTGGTGGTGGTGGTTCCCAAGTCCTTATGACAACCACCCCAAACCCACGGGACTATGCTTCCTGAGAGGGCTTTGCAGGGTAACTTCGGAGGTCAGCAACTCCATCTGCTCAGAGACTCAGAGTCCAAGATGAACTTCCTTGAATCAATAACATCTTTGAAGGCAGAGGTGCACGAAGGGCCCCCTACAGTGTGCACATGTGTATGTGCATGTCTGTGTCACACTAGTGTGCAAGTAGGTAGATGGGGTGTGGGGCTGGAGCCAGGGGAGACGGTCTACCTATTAGCAGAAAGTAATCAATCTGAAGCTCCTCACACGCTCAGCACACAGCAAATATTTGTCGAATTAAATTGGAATTCCAAAGACTGTGCGCTATAAATGCAAGGTATTGTTGTCACTGTCACCTCCACAGGCCCTAGGAAAAAAGGCTGAGGGACAGTGCTGTGTGGCAGCGGTCATCAGCTCCCTCCTGCCTACAGCCGTACTCTGGACAGCGCTGACACCTTTGGGTGGTCACTCTCTGGGAGATATTCCTCCTCAGCTGGCTGAAGCCAAGCCTGGCCCATGAGAGGATGATGGTGACAAAATGACAATCAGAGATGTAACTGAGAGGCAAGAAGTCCTTCATATGGGCCAGCAATGTGCTAAGTGCTTTAGAGCGACTATTCCCCAGCCGTTTCCTCACAGCTAGTGAAGATGCCACTGTGCGTCCAGAGGAGGACAGCGCCCAGAAGTCTGGCCATCAGAACATGTACTTCATGCTATGAATACCTAGAAACCCATCTCTCTGTCTGCTTCCCTGTCTTTCTCCATGTGTGTGTAAAGAGGGATGTGTATATGGACATTTGTACATGTGTGTGCATGCAGAGGCCAGAAACTGATGTTGGGTGTCTATTGCTACCCTCCATATTATCATTTGAAGCACTGAACCCAGAGCTTAGCGATTTGTCCAGGCTGATGAACAGCAAATGGCACACATGTCCCCTTGTCTCCATCTCCCCATCCTGGGGTCACAGCTGCATAGCACCAAGACTGTAAGAGAGAGAGAGATTGTGTGTGTGCGTGCGCGCATGCGTGCAATTGTGTGCTCTCTCACAGGCCACATACGGCCCCACAAGTGGCACTGCATGCCTGTAGGGGTCACAGGACAACTTTCCAGAGTCCGTTCTGTCCTTCTGCTGGGAGCTGGGGACGGGATCCAGTCACCAGGTTTGCACGGCAAGTGCTTTATTCCCTATGCCATGTTGATGGCCCACAGCTGGCATTTCCAGTGCAGGCAGATCCCTGGGCCTCAGTCCCAGTTAAGCTTGTGGACAGTACAAATCCCTACCGCAAAACACAAAGTGAATGGTACCTGAGAAGAAACTCCTGACTTGACCTTGCCCTCCCTACCCATCTACATACACATTCATACACAAAAGACCAGAGGCCAAGAGAGCCGCCCCCCATGCTTCATGGGATCAGCCCCTTTCCTGACCAGCGGACTTGTAATGTTTGAGAGCCCCTGACCTGAAAGCTGGTCCTGTCTGTCTGTCGCCTGCACAGTCTTCCTCAGTCCCTGACAGGCCTCAGTCAGTCAGTCCCCTCTGACTGCCACACCTACGACATGGTGCCTCCTCCTCGGAGGTCCAGGGCCTTAAAACTTAACAGTCTCTCAAATGTTGTAACACTAGAGGGGCTTTTATGAACTCAACAGGGCTAATATTATGAGGAGCGGCCACCACCTAAAGTGGGCTGCTCACAGTCAGGGGCCCCTCAAACACACTTCAGAGGCCTCCGAGGGCGGCTCCACTCCCAGTTCCTCTGTGTCTGATGAGGTTATGACTGGGCAGTTTGTTGCAGACAAGAGCCTGGTGGGGGGCTGAGACCCTTGTACCCTGTTCAGGGGAAGCAGAGGAGTACGGGAGGGCTCCACAGGGAAAATCTTAGTGACTAATGAGCAGGCAATCGAAAGCTCTGTTGTGTCCATGGGGAGCAAATGGAGGAGGAGGAGGGACTGTCTGCCGCCTGGCTTCTGAGGTGGCACAGAACGGGACACCAGGTGCTGAGCTGAAGGCAAGGCTGCTGGAGCTTTGGGACACACAACCTCTTCTTTCTGAAGTCCTGATTTTTCTATTGTTGCCTTCCTTTTTCTTTCTCACTCTTCCCCTCCCCCATACACTTTTTTTGAGGCAGGGTTTCACTACTTAGCCCTGGCTGGCCTGGAACTCAGTATTGTAGACCAGGCTGGCCTCAAACTCACAGATCTATCTGCCTCTGCCGCCTCCAGATGCTGGGATGAGAAGTGTACGCCACCATGCCTAGCATCCTCCTTCTTCCCTCAACCCGTTCCCCTTCCTCAAATGTGACCAGGACTAGACCTCCTGCCCAGGCTTCCTGTGGTGTGGACATAGCCCCCAAATAAACTACAAGCACCCGGAAATAAAAGACCACATTTGCCTGCGTACACACAGACACACACCCCATACACACTTACTGCACACCACACACACACATGTGAACACACACACACACAGACTTATCTCAGACACATACATACATTTACACATACACACAAACACACAGTGCTCATGCTCATAAGTACCATACATAGGAACAGAAACAAATCTACTTGCATTCTTACTTTTCCAGACACGTTGATTTGCAAACACAGGCACACACTCACACCTTCCCCAGACACATAAGTACACCCGGGTGCACGAACACACACATATTTTCTTCATTACCTTCTCAAATACTGTCTTTTCTTTCTGTCTTGAGTTCACTGTTGTTTTTGTCTCTTTTTGACCCACCCCCTCCACTTCCCCTCAATTTATTCCAGCTGTGAAAACCCTTTCCACATCTCCTCTGTCACCCCGGCAGATAGGTGAGTGGCAGGCAGAGGAGTCCACTCGGCAGCCACCGTTGGTAATGGATGCCAGATGTGGAGCTGGCCCCCAGCCCAGCTCAGCTCTGAGCGGGGGCTCCCACGCCTGGCTCCTGCAGCTGGGCAAGAGAAGCACTATCCTGGGCCAGAATCAGCAGATCAGTCTCAGGGACACAGGCAGGGAGGCCAAGGATAGAGCCTATAGGAGTAGGGGGTGAGGCTGGGTGCAGAGCACTAGGGTGGGGGCTCCTTCAGCTGGGTTGGTCCAGTCTGCTGAGAATGTGACCACCTTCTCACTTCCTGTTGGCCATTTTAATTCCTGAGGGAAAAGGGTTTGCCACTGGTATTATTCATAAATACATGCATTTGGTAAAATACAAAAAGCCAATTATAACATTCTAGAATTCTCCATGTCCGTTCTGTCACGGGTAATCATGAGCCAGCTAACACTAATGGAACGTTTTGGGTACTTCTTTGTAAGCTGCTTTCACAGGACAAATTTCTTCTCTCAGGTAATCATCCTGGCAACCTGGTGAGGAAGAGAAAACAACTGTTCTTAGCTCATAACTGATGAAGCAAGACAGACCAAGACTGTCTACCCACCCATCCGCAGAGGGGTGGTTCCAACAGCTGAGCTCAGGCAGTGAGAATCCACAGACCACACTAAGCTATCAGAGGACTAAAATCTTGTGTGTACAGGTGTGTATATAAAGGGGGGGCATGACACACATATACAAGCCAGAGGCCAGCCTCAGACATCCTTCCACCTTCCTGGTTTATTTTGTTATATTTTTATTGTGTCTGTGTACATATGGGGCTGGACACTCACATGGAGGTGAGAGCACATCTTTGTGGAGTCAGTTAGCTCCTTTAACCTTTGACTTCTGAGGATGGACTCAGGTCACCAAGCTGTACAGCACACCTTTATCCCCAGAGCCACCCCACCAGACCCTCTACCTTGGTTGGTTTGTGCCTCCCTAGTCCTGAGGGTACAAGTGTGTACCGCCATGCTTAGCTTGGCTCCATGAGAAGCTGAACTTAGAAGGGACCTGACCCAAAACTCCCGCTTTTCTTTGATGCTAAACTGATTTCTGCACAAGTGTGAGAGCTGCAGTTGGATGCCCAGCACTCACATAAAAAGCTGGGCACTGCAGATGATGACAATCCCATCCCAGAGGAAGTGGAGACAGGTGCATCCTGGGAGAAGTCTAGCCATCCAGTCTAGCCCAATTGAAGCTCCAGATTCTGTGAAAGATCCTGCCTTGAAAAGGAAGGTAGAAATTAATTGAGATAGACATCTGATATGGACCTATCTCTGGCCTCCCACAAATGTGCGCACAAGTGTGTGCACACATGTACACCACACACACACACAGATGGGAGACATGGAGGGTGACAGTTGGGAGGGTAGACCTCTTTTGTGTCCTCTGCTGTCTTTAGTTCAGAGTCCCCAGATGATAGGGACAATCTCTTTTCCCTTCATCCACTCCCCTCAGCCAGACTATATTCTGCTTTGCCCCAGCAGTGACCAGAGCATTCCCTGGTGTGTGGACAGTGGGGCTAAACGCTTAAAGCAAAAGCCTCTGGTCCTCTGTAGTGGGATTCAGGCATTATTTAGGGAAGCTTAGAGGCATAGCTTTGGGGTATCAGGACCGGGAATGGGGCATGGCCAGCCCCCATTGAGAACCCAGGGCACACTGACCTACCTTCCTGTTTTGTTCCTTCGTTCTCCAGGAGTGGACCAAACCATTCATCGTGGGTCATTTCCACTCTCCAAGATTGTCTTAAAGTTCACTTTATATCAGTAAGTGTTTATTTAACCCTTTAATAAATGTTAATCTTTTATATGATATATTGCAAGGAAATAATTCTGCAATATCTGGCGTTTAACATGGGCACAGGAAGGGTGGCAGGGCAGCCGAGGAGGAGGCCTGGGGGACCACAGGCCAACGAAAACTAACATAAGACAGTACAAAAAGGGTTAGCAGCCTTCCCACGAGAACGTCCAGCCGCGGCCATCTCTGGCTTACAACTAAAATAGTCCCTCGGCCCCTCTCTGCCACAACCCTCAGACCACCAACAGCCTGGAAAATTCTCTGCTCTACAGCTGAGAGGCCAGAGTCCTCCCCCCACATTGGATGCCATTTGTAATAATAGGCTTCTGACCTGTCTGGCCTGTGATCTAAACCTGCAGTTCCACAGAAACATATAGAGGCTTCTATTAATTATATACTGTTTGGCTATGGTTTAGGCATATTGTTAGCTAGCTTTTGTATCTTAATTTCATTTGTCTTTCCACATGGCTCGTGGCTTCTTTATTATTTTTTAATATCTTGTTTTTAGGCGGCTGGACTGCATTGCCCTAGACTCCGCCCTCCTCCTGTATCTATGCTCAGGTGTCCTGTCTTCTTCTGAGATGTCCTGCCATAGGCCCAAACAGTCCCTTTATTACCAGATGATATTCACAGCATACAGAAAGACACCCCACATCACTCCTCATCTCTGAGCCACAAGTGACTCTACACAACCAAATCCTTCCCACAACTCACTCACTGGGACACCTGACTCCCTTCCGGAGTCACTCAGGGCAAAAGCTGCTTCCTGTCCAGGTCTTGGTAACCCCTTGAAATCCAGGTTTCTGTCTCCCCATCCTTTCCAAATGCTTATTAAGCTGTTTGCAAATCCAGGGCTGGACCTTGGCGAGAGTTTAATAAAGCAGGAGACAGATGTCATCCATCATGAGCAGGTGGGCTGGGGCTGGCGGGTGCATGCTCTCATAGTGTCTCTGGTCCATATCTATACAGGCACCTCTGCTTTTCCACATTTCCTGACCCGGGTGCTCTCACTGAATGGTCTCTCCTCAGCTCATGTCCCTCTTAGCTCGTCTGTACCAAGAGAACAGCTGGGAGTCATGGACATCAGTAACAGGCTGGGACTTGATCCCAGCAAGGTACCTATGGGAGTGAAGGACCCACCATTTAAAGCAATCGTTGGTTGTATTTTCCTGGGAGCAGAGGGTGAGGAAGGGGGAGCAAGATCTCATGGACCCTAGGCTAGCCTCAAACTCACTATGTAACTGAGGATGGCTTTGGGATCCTTCTGCCTCCACATAAGTGCTAAGATGACAGGCATGTGCTGTCATGCCTGGTTTACGTAATTCTGGGAATTAAATCCAGGGTCTGTGCACAGCAAGTGAGCAGTCTACCTACTGAACCACTTCCTCAGTCTTGACCGTCAAACTCAATCTGCACCAGCTCCCACAGCTCACCATTTGAGATGCGCACAGGGTCTGCCTTACTGATGCCCTCGTGATGCTCACTGGAACTGGTAACCAAGCACCTCCCTCTAGTCTGTCCCCAGGCCTGTACCTTCTAGAGTCTTCTTACTTCACTCTGGAAGGAAGTTCAGCCTTTGCCTTACTCAGGCTAAAATGCTTGACCGTGCTTGACTTCTCTCCTCCCACAAATACCCAGCTCTCAGAAAACCATGGCTGATCAGTCACCCTCCACTGGTATCTTTGGCCATAGACTTATGTTCTGTCCTCTGGAACAAGAATCTCCTGGCATCATTTTATCCGTTGCTGGATAGTCACACACACTTTTAATCCCAGCAGTCAGGCAGCAGAGGCAGGAGGATATCTGTAAGTTCAGACTAGCCTGGTCTATGTAGTGACTTCTAGACCAGCCAGAGTTACATAGGAAGACCCTGTCTCAAAAAGAAATTATTATTAATGACAGGAGGTGGGGTGGTCATGCTTACTGGGGTCACATGTGGAGAGCAGAGAACACATTTGTGGAACCAGTTCTGCCATTTCACTCCATGCAGGTTCCAAGGATATATCAGTTCATCAGACTTCTGCCCCAAGAACCTTTTCCCACCAAGCCATATCTCTGTCCCTTCCCCCTTTAAGATAGCCTCATGTTGTTCATGATGGCCTGGAACTCACTATGTAGCCCCGGGTGGCCTCAAGCTGGTGGGGTTCCTTGCCTGTTCTTCCCAGGATTTCTCTCCTATTTTTAAGTTTCTTATTGTTGTTGCTTGAGTTTCTTGGTTTGAGATTTTGAGATTAATGTCTCATGTAGTCGAGGCTGGCTTTGAACCACTAATTCTCCTGCCTCCCGAGAGCTAGAATTATAAGATGTGACCAGCAGGCTTGCTTCCACATCTTCGATTCTGAGCTTACACTGGTGTCCATGCCACTGGTGAGAGCCAGGTCTACATAGTGTACCAGGTCTAACAGCCTTGGTACCTCGGTGCCCTCGTTTCTCCTGGATGAGGTTGGAAGTTCCAAGGTTAAAGATGATTTATAGACAGACCTCACTAAAGAGGTCCATTTGTGTAATGCACGCTTGCCAGGCACATAGTAGGCATCATTTCCTAATTCCCAGACTAAAGAATGCCACACTGATAACTTGGAATTCCTGGTGGAGAGAATACAGACAGCATGGAGATTGACAAGTGAGAAGTTCCTCCTAAAGAGCCATCTTTCGGTCATGTAGCAGCCCACCACTGCCTCACCTGCTCTCCATCAGCAATACACACAGCCTTTGCCAGGGCCATAAAATGAGGTCTCCCCCAAAAGGCTGGGCATCCTTTCTCAACTCTGTAGCTGAGACTGCATGGCTTACAGCAAGAGCTGCTGGTGAGCACGCCCCAGCTCTCTGCTCCAGCCATAGCTCTGGTATGTATTGAAGAGTCTATGAATGGAAGGGTGCTCTGAAGCAAAACTGAATGTGAAAAACACTTTGGAACGAGGCCTTAAACTATAAATAAGTCTCCAGTTCCCAAGAGTCCCAAGGTCCTTACCCTAATATGAGTCTTGAAGGTAGTCCCACTTTCCAGATGGAAAAGCAGATGTATCAGGTCCCCTACCTGAAGTCACATGGTGGTAAAGTTGGAGTTTGCACACAATAGCCCAGCTTTCTCATTATGTGATGGCGTTGACATATTTGGGCATAGGGACAAATGTGGGGATCTCAATTCTGGAAATGGGTGGGGTTTTTTCTCCACATTTAGCCATAAACAGTAGTGAGTCGATATTGTTATTTATTACTTATTTTTATTATGTACGATGGTGTTTTGCCTGCATGTATATCTGTGTGAGGGTGTCAGGTCCCCTAGAACTGAAGTTGTAGACAGTTATGAGCCACCATAGGGGTGCTGGGAATTGAACCCAGATCCTCTGGAAGAGCAGCCAGTGTCCATAACCCCTGAGTCATCTCTCCAGTCCTCGTTGCTTGTTGCATTTTGAGATGAGTCCCATATACCTCAATCTGGCCTCAAACACTGTATGTAGCCAAGGATGACCTTGAACTTTGATCCTCTGTATGAATTACTTTCTTGTTTCTCTAAAGTAACTTATAGAAGGAAGAGTTTGTCTGGGTTCTGGTTAAGAGTGGTGGCTGGGGCCGGACGCTGAGAGCGCGTATTTGAACAGCAAGCTCAAAGCCGGACAACTAACTAAAGAACGGCTCCCAGTCACTCCAGTGACACACTTCCTCCAGCCAGGCCACATCTCCTCAGCCTCCACAAACAGCGACGCCAACTGGGATCTAAGTTCAAATACATGAGTCTCTGGGGGATATTCTCCCTCCAATCCTCACTCTACCTCACAAGGCTGGGATTAGAAACCATGCCCTGTTTTATGCAGCGCTGGAATTGAGCCCAAGGTTTTCTGCATGCTGAGCAATCATTCTGCCAACAGAGCTCTGTCCCTACCCCGACAGATCTTTATCTGTAAGTCTCCAAAGACCTCCTGTAGATCCCAAGTGTCTGCATGTCATAACCCACCTGCTTATGCCTGTTGGACAGTGTCCCCAGAGGAGACCACTTCACCAAGTCACACACAGTTCCCTAAGGCATTTTCTTTTCTGACTAGGACGATTTCTCAGTCTGGCCTAGGCTTCCCCTCCCCTCCCTTACCATGGCCTAGGCTGTCACCCATTCCAGAGCCTGATTCTATTCGGACCAAGGCCAGCTCAGCAGAGGCAGACCCTGGGGAGTAGGGGGGGTGTCAAGGGCAGGCCCAGGAGATTTTCTGTGGTGTCCCTACCTTTGTCTTGGCCTCCTTGTCAGGTCACCTCAGCTGCTCTCTGCCCCTTGGTTCCTTTACTCTTGCCTGTGTGGGGGTCTCTTGGGTACCTGCTGCTTAAATCTTCCTCCCCCCTTGGCTGCCGGTGCCTCCCTCCGTCCCGCTTGGGTCCACCTGTTTAGTGGCAGAGGTGGATATTCAGTTTTCTTTCTTTTTCTCTCCCTGCTCTGTGTTTCTCTCTCTCACTTCCCAACATTGTGGCGTGCGTCTCTGTGTGTGCACACACATGTAGGTGTGTACATGGGTGCACATATATTTGTGTGCTTGTTTGTACGTGTATGCATGCCTGTATGTTTATCAATATGTGTGTGTGCATGTGTGTATGTCTGGTGTGTGTATGCATGGTGTGTGTGTGTGTGTGTGTGTGTGTGTGTGTGCGAGAGAGAGAGAGAGAGAGAGAGAGAGAGAGAGAGAGAGAGAGAGAGAGAGAGAGGCTCAGTCTCAGGGTCCACCTTGAAGCTCTTTCTGACTGTCTCTGTCTATGTACTCATGGTTTTGTGTGTCTGTCTGTCTGTCTTTGGGGTTCTCTCGGGGTCTCTTGCTGGCAGCATTCACTTAGTTCATCATGGCTGCTCTCTGGAGACCCCCACTTACCCCTCCCAAAGTTCACCGCCTTGTCAAACGGAGCTAATCTCCTGCTGGAGGAAAAAGCTTCATTCACACTGGGAGGAGGGCAGAGGAGGAGGGGAGGGCTCAGAGGCCTACAGCCTGAAAACACCCTGGTCTATAATACTGCTTTTGTTCTAGGCTGGTGGGAGGGGGCGCTGGGGGAACGAGAGAAGGGGGGTATTAAAGGAGCAGGTGAAAGGCTTGTCTTCGGCAGCCATGATAAGCGCTTACCCTTCTAATCTGACTAAGACCTATTATCTTCCCGCCACAGTCATTACTATTAATATTAAACACCCCCATCCCAGCTTCAAAACAACTTGAAAGCTCTGACTCCCCTCCCCAGACATCCCCCCAGCACTTGACCACCAAACAGGCTCCCAGACCCCACGGCCCTTGAACTTCTCCATGACCTCCCTTCCCTCCCACCCCATCCCCCCCACCACAGCCACCATCTTCTGCTTAGATAATCAACCCTTTCTCCCCTAGGAGACCCCCATCCTGGTTTTATTTCTGAGGACTTCTCTGTATCCCAGGCTTCTTCTCCCTCTAGAAGAAAATGGAAAGTGGAAGTTTGTTCCTCTGATTGTAAATTTTCTAATCCTAAAAGCCTCAGTTTCTCGTCTCTAAAATGGGAGGGAGATGTACTCTCTACAGCTAAGGGCTGTTCTAAGGAGTATGTGAGTGGGTGGATAGAAGGTAAGTTCTTATCCTATCCTTGAGGCAGTTTTTTTAAATTTTATTTTTATTTATTGGTGATTTGCCTGTATGTGTTTCTACACGAGGTTACAGACAGTTGTGAGCTGCCATGTTAGTCCTGGGACTTGAACCCAGATTCCCCCTAAAAAGTAGTCAGTGCACTTAACCGCTGAGCTACTCTCCAGCCCCAGATGTACTTGTTAATTAATTCATTATATTGATTGAGAGGCAGAGTCGATATTGTTTCACACAATGAGAAGACAACTTTATGAGGTCATCCATGGTTCCAGGGACCAAGCAACTCCACCCACTGAGCCATCCACTAGCCTTACTTAGACTTTTTTTTTTTTTTCTTTTAAGATAGGATTTCACTCTTTAGTCCTGATTTCCTGAAACATGACATTTAGACCAGCCTGGTCTTGAACTCACAGAGATCGTCTGCTTCTACCTCCTGAGGACTAAGATCAAAGGCATACACCATCACACCTGACTTTGTTTTAGATTTGAAACAGGATCTTGCTAGGTAGCCTAGTCTGCTTCTAAGTTATGACTCCCCTGCCTAGAATGTCTTAGTATTACATGACAGCCTCAGGGTGTTGTACTCAGCTAAATCCTCAGTGTTTTTATTTTTTACACATTGTGTGTATGCATATGTATATAAATGTTTTTGCAATGAAGAGGATCAGACCCAAGCTTCACTCTAGGCAGTTAACACTCCACCACTGAGCAATTCCCAGCCCTTTGTAGCTTATACCCTTTCTAGGTTATATGTTTGTGTGTGAGAGAATTTATGTTCACCATGTGCATGCAGGACCATTCAGCAAAGAACAGGCTGCTGGAACCCCTGGAACTGAAACTGGCTGTGAGCCACAGTGTGGGTGCTAGGACTCCATCTATCCCTGGTCCTTTAACTACTGAGCCATCTCTAAAGCTCCTGTACCTGATATTTTATCTTAGAAGCCTATGAACCATAAATTTTCAAATAAAATGGATCTGATATTTTATAACTTAAAAATATATTACCAAGTAGTGCTGACTCACACCTTTAATCTCAGCAACTGGGAGGCAGAGGCAGACAGATCTCCAAGTTCAAGGCCAGCCTGGTCTACAGAGTGAGTTTCAGGACATCCAGAACTATATTAAGAAACCCTATCTTGAAAATCAAGAAGAAAAAAAACACAAAGAAATAAAATTAAGAACAAAACAAAACTATGTATTTTATTTTATTTTTTTAACTTTATTTATTTATTTATCTTGGTGTTTGCCTGGAACTGGAACTACAGACAGCTGTTAGCTGCCATGTGGGTGCTGGGAATTGAACCCAGGTACTCTGGAAGAGCAGACGTTGCTCTCAACCGCTGAGCCATCTCTCCAGCCCCAAAACTATGTATTTTAAATACTATTTATTTAAAGAGGAAGTTTATTTTATTTATTTTAATGTTTTTCAAGACAAGGTTTGTCTGTGTAACATCCCTGGCTGTCCTGGAACTCCCTCTATAAACCAGGCTGACCTCGAATTCAGAGGTCCACCTGCCTCTACCTCCCAAATGCTGGGATTAAAGACATGTACCACCATCACCCGGCATGAAAAGAAAGTTTTAAAAAGTTAAATTTTTAAATCTCAAAATAAATATAAAATAAAATATCATTTAAAAATGTCTCCTCAAATCTCAGATAAAGGTGAAGAGTGGAGCTTCATGTGGTGATAGAGCATTGACAGTTTCTCTGTGTCACAGCCCTGGCTGTCTTGGAGCTCACTCTGTAGACCAGGCTGGCCCTGAACCTGGAGATCTGCCTGTCTCTGTCTCCTGAGTACTGGCATTAAGATGTTCGCCATCACAGTTAGAGGTGGTATACTCCTAAAGCTCAGTTCTTATAAGACAGACCAGAAGTTCAAAGTTATCCTCAGCCACACAGCAAGTTTGAAATCGGAAATGTCTCAGTAGTTAAAGGAAATTGCTGCTGTAACAGGGTTTGGATCCCAGTACCCACATAACTACTTACAACTAAACCTCTGTAACACCAGTTCCAGAAGTCTGTTGCCCTCTTCTGGCCTCTATAAGCTCTGCCATGGCACAAATGCACACACACACACACACACACACACACACACACACACACGCACACGCACACGCACACACACGCACGCACACACCTAAGCACCTATGCTTTCTGATTATTTGACATCCTGGCACCATTACTGCTCATATTCACCTTTCTTCTCCTTTGAGATGGGTTTCCATGAGCACCCCATGAGCATGGTCCCCAGCATACTCGTTCCTACTGTATATCATGATATATCCTGATACACTGGAGAGGGATCAGAGGACCAGCAGGCTTTGGAGTTTAGGAAATTGAAGTTATCTTAGGGGAGATGGCCATTTGAGGACCTCTATGACAAGCTTTGGGCTGGAAAGGACCTCAGGCAGGCAGGGAGACTGAAGACCTGTCCTAACTGGCCCTCTACCATCTGTAGGGGAAGACAGTTTCAGCTCCCTGCCAGAGAGAGAGTGAGAGAAAGAGAGGAGAGATAGGGGGGAGGAGGGGGAGAGGGGGGGGGAAGAGTTTTGAAGAGAGCCTTACACTGTACCTCAGGCTAGCCCGGAATTCACTACACAACCCAAGCTGGCCTCCAAGTCTCAGCTATCTTCCTACCACCGCCTCTGAGTGCAGGGATAGGAGTCAGGGCCTCCCACATGCTTGCCCTGTACTCCCAGCCCTCGGCCTCCAAGTACCAGAGCAGGAGTTGGGAGGGCCTTGCACATGCTGATTCCCAGCCCTCTTTTGACTTCTTGCTTTGCGACAGGGTCTCACTGAATTTCTCAGGCACGCCTTGAACTTTGATTCTTCCAGCCTCATGTTTCTGAATAACTGTGATTACAGGCTCACATGACTAGGTCTGGCCCCTGGCTCCTGTACCCCCATTTCTAAGAAACTGCAAAATCACCCAGCTTTGTGTCCGGTAGATTCACTCTG
The DNA here is from genome assembly GCA_004025045.1 of Sigmodon hispidus. NCBI lineage: Eukaryota > Metazoa > Chordata > Mammalia > Rodentia > Cricetidae > Sigmodon > Sigmodon hispidus. Next base: position 20,665 of record PVIH01017472.1, on the reverse strand, counting down.
CCCTGCTCTGGGGAAGGTGGAGAAATAGCTCATCCTGTATCACGCCAATGTTGTCTTCCGTGCCCTTCTGCCCTGCTGACACTGTGTCCCCAGAGCCCAGGCTGCAGCAGACAGTCCTGATACTGTCACTGATTGTGTGACTTCAGGCAATTTATTTACCTTCTCTGAATTTGAGTTTCTTCCCCTAAGAAATGGGAAATTTTACAAGAATATGAAATAACATAAAGTGCTTAAAGATGGGCTTAGAGAGATGGCTCAGTGGTTAAAAGTGTGCCCTTCTCGTGGAGAAGCCCTAAATTTGGTTCCTAGCTCCCACATCAGGTAGCTCATAATTGCCTGTAACTCCAGCTCTAGGGGATCCGTATATCTGGCCTCCGCATGCCTGCACACACATACACATATTCACACATACAGATAAATAATAAAAATTTTAAAAATTAAGTGTTTGAAATTATTTCCAACTTATAGTAAGTACTGAAAAAAGATTAACTGTTGGTGTGTGTGTGTGTGTGTGTGTGTGTGTGTGTGTGTGTGTGTGTGTTTAGGACCTTTTCCACACTAGGAGACCCCTACAAACAAAAACACACCTTACTTGTTTAATAGAAAACAATGTGTATGTGTAAGTATGCACTTTGTGCGAGCAGTGTCTAGAGAGGCCGAAGAGGCCATCAGGGTCCCCAGTGTGAAAGTGACAGGTAGTTCTAAGCTGCAGAGACATCTCTCTAGGCCCCACATCTTGCTCATTTTTGAAATCTGGAGTCCCAAAGTCCTAAAAGATAAAAATGACAAAATAAACTAGGCAGTGGTGGAACATGCCTTTAATCCCAGCACTCAGGAGACAGAGGCAGGAGGATCTCTATGAGTTCAAGGCCAACCTGGTCTACAGACAGAGTGGAGGCATCCAGGGCCACATGGAGAAACACTGTCTCAAAAATAAAAATAAGTTAAAAAGAAAAGAAAGAAAAATTTAAAAATTAACTGAACAAATAAAGGAATAAAAGGCGCCCTGTCCTGGATCTCTCCCTCATCTCTCACAGATAAACAGCAATGTTGTTCACATCTGACCTGAGGTGAGAGGCCTGTCAGACAAAGAGTTCTCCTAACTAACTAACACCAAGTCAGCTGCCTCTACTCTGTTCCTACACTGCACACACCAGGAGCTAGCAAGGCGGGGCCTGAGAGTCTGCACTCATCCCATTTTGCAGAGGTGTACACTGAGAAGTAGGTCAGACACAGCTGGCTGGTGGCTGGACTGAGGCCAGGACCTTGTCACCTACTTAATAAGAATCTTGTCAAACACACTCCAGAAGCTGAATGCACTCTCTTTGGCCCCCTCATGGCTAAACCATTTAGTACAAAGCACAGCGCCTCAGTCTGTTGTGGTCTATTTCACAGCAGCAGGGTCCAAATCCAGGTGACTGTCACCTTCCACACAGCCTGTGTTTATGACTGCACCTCCCATATGTCTTGATATTTGTACAGCCCAGCTGGAGGTGAGGGCGAGCAGAGGAAACCCAGCATCCAGGACTGAAGGCGACTCCCGAGTACAATGGCCTATTGTGGCCCCGTGGCCCTGCCCCCTCCACCACACCCAGCACACAGCGTCCTGTCCTGTTTACCTGCCCCCAGGAGCTGGCCTCTTCTCTGGTGCCACTCCAACCAGGCCCACGCACAGGCATTGCCAAACACCCTGCCCCAGGCCCGGGGCTTGGTATCTGCATTTCCTTGAGGACACCCCAGCCTTTGTTTTAGCCTTAGACTATCTCCTCCAACAAGAGGCCCAGTAGAGTCTCTAGACAGGACTGACGGGAATAAAGGACACACTGGTAATAGAAACCTCCACCTGGGCCTCGAGGAAGAGGTTCTGGAAGTTTCTGAAATGCAGGTGGTACTGTGGAAGAGGAGATGGCTGAGTGAGCATCAGTTGGCTTGGGTGCTTCCTTTCTTGCCTGAGCCTGGGATGGAGAGCATGAGAAGATGGAGTCCACTGCTCTCTTGGGACTCAAAACCCATATAAGGCACTCTCTTGGTCCAGCTGGGATGCCATACTCTCACTGTTCCAGAGGTCAAAGGTCAAAGGTCAGGGCACAGGAAAGCCCTTGGAGACAGACCCTCCTCTAGGAAGGCAGATGGAAAGGGCCAGCTCTTCAGGCCCAGCCTATGTCCATGTACAAGCTGATGTGTGGAGGTGCAGGGTGTACTTTGTCCACACAAAGAACTGGGCCAGACAGAGGAAGGACGAAGACCTCACAGAGAAGAGCCAGGGACAGAGAATCAGGGAAGAACAGGACTTCAGGTGTCTGGCCTTCTTTGTCTTCCAGAGATGTAGGAATTAGTTAGGATAGCCATCATGCCTGTTCAAGACAGGTATCGGGGAAGGCCTCCCAGCCCCATTCAAGCACTGGACCTGGTGTCACTTCAAGGCAAAGTTTGATGGACTTCCTGTTTTACCTGGTCCCCTATATCTCCATTTTAAAGATTTATTTTTAACTGTGTAAATCTACATATGGATATGTGCATATGCGTACACGTGCCCCTGGAGGCCAGAAGAAGGCATCAGAGCCCTGGAGTTACGGGTGGTTGTGAGCTGCCCAAGATGAGTGCTGGGAACTGAACTGGGGTCCTCTCGAAAGCCATCAAGAACTGCTCATGTGCACAGTGCACTGCACACCCCCCAATTAAAAATAAATCCTAGAGCCACAGGCCACGCCCAGAAGGGCCTGGAGTCCGGGTGTGTATGGAAGAGTTCATTCATGTCCTGGTGTTCTGCCAGGACTAGGAGAGGCTGGATGGGGGGGGGGGCAGCTGGAGTTGGCACACAGCCTTGGATCCCTTCCTTTTCCCAGCAGGTGCCAGCCACTCTCTCTGCCCTGTGCTCCCAGCCGCTGAGGAGGGACACACCAAAGGCTTTGTCTTGAGCTCCCAAGTTGAGAGTCTCTGTGCAGACTGAGAGATGGGGCTAGGAGAAAGCAGGAAGGACCCAGGAGGCCTTCCTCCCCACTGAGGGAGGAAGGAGGTCCACACTGGAGGCCAACCCTGCCTCTGGCAGCAGCCCCACTGGGCCCGGGTCCCAGGGAGTCACTGACTAATTCCCACTGATACACTGACTTATTCTCACAAGTTCCCATCATCTCTGCACAAGGCTGCAGGCCCAGGGCAGCCACCCCAAGACCTCCTGCCTCTCATTCACCTCCAGGGAACGCGGCTTCCACCCCTAGGCACTCACAGTTGCAGGGCAGCAGGCTGCCAGGTAGGTGGCTGGCAACCCTTGGCTGAGGGACGAGCTGACCAGGCCGCCTAGCCATTGCTGCACCGAGCGAGCGTGCGCGGGAGAGACAGGGGTGTGGCCCGCAAGGAAGTGGGTGTCGGGGTGCTGAGGGATAGGACAGCACAAGGGCAGAGGCAAGGATTTCACTGACCAGAGTGGGCGGGAGTGGAGAATTCATAAAACGTCTTCTCTAATGCTCTCCCCCCTCCCCTCTGCCAAGGCCCAGATGCGGAGGGGGCTCCGGTCGGGGGCAGGGCAGGGCAGGGCAGGGCTCCCTCCACCCGAGGGTGACACCGAATTCCCAGTCTGGACTGGGCGGGCGCTTGAAAGCAACTAAATTAGCAAAACAGAAGTCAACCGTCGATTGCTTGTATGGAGGATTAAGTGTGATAAATGGAGGGTTTGTTCGCTCTCCGGCCCAGATGTTGTGTCTAAGTGAGGGGTTTTTATGTTGGGGTTTTTTTTTTTCCATTCTTGGCTCAGATCCCATATATATTTTGGATACTGCTGGGAGTATATAATATCACTGGAAAATGATGTGGTCTGGTAACCTTTTAAATAACATTTCCGCCCTCCTCTGTTTTCTAATAGTTTGTTTTTCTTTCCATGTTTGCCTTTTATTGGGGGAAATTTTTTTTGGAAATTAATGAGGCTTAAGTTTGGAGACCAAAATGAGACAGGGAGGAAAGAAAGGAGAGAGGAAGAGAGAGAGGGAGAGAGGGAGGGAGGGAGGGAGGGAGAGAGAGAGAGAGAGAGAGAGAGAGAGAGAGAGAGAGAGAGAGAGAGGGGACTCTGCGATGGGTGGAGTGCCGTGGGTGTCGGTGTCAGGCGATCTTGGTTCCCCACCCTTTAAATGTTCCCTGCGCTCGGTTGGGGCTGCGTGGTGGCACGCGCGGGCAGGGTGCCCGGGATCGTCCTGCCCGGCCGGCCGCTGCTTGCCTCCTTCCTCCGGGAAGAACCTGCCTGCCATTCCCCCGGCTCAGCCCCAGCCTGGAGTGAGGGGGATGGGGGCGCCTCCTTCCTGAGTGAAACCTACGGAATCCGGCAGGAATTCGGGCCTCCCAGATTTAAGAAAACAAACAAAGGAAAGATTGTCAGAAAGGGGCCTCCAAGAGCCGCCCCGGCCGCCGCACTGCCCTGGGCGCTCGCCCCCTGGGCTGCCTGCGCCTTCTGCGGGGGCGGAACGCCTGGCTCCCGCTCCCACGGTGGTCCCCAGTGGGCTTCCCTGCCCTGGTCTCCACCAGCGTCATCCCCGGAGCCGGTGGAATGCGCCCCTCCCCAGCACAGAAGAAAGGGGCTGCGGCCGGCCGGGGCTGCCTGGGGGCGGGGAGCAGGAGTCATTTGGGACATCCTCTGCCTCAGAGCAGAGTGTCATCAGCACAATGTCCGAGGTGAAGAGTTGTCTCAAGTTAGGATTTGGGGTGAAATCTCTCCAAACATTAGGCTCGCGTGGGGACAAGGGTCTTCCTCCACCCAGCCAGGCTAGGTCTAGGGCACAGCGCTGATGGGCAGACTCGGTCCCGGGCTGTGTCGGGCCTGCAAAAATTAGGAACTGAGAATGTGGGAAGAAGGGACCATGAACAGAAGGGAAGGACTGCTACCAAGGTCCGCCCCTGACTGCCACTGCCTTGCTGCTGTCTGGGGTCTTGGTGTCTGTCTGTCTCCCCAGCTCTGGGTCTCCCTGTCTCCTGCCTCCACCTAGGTTTCTGGTCCTCCCTGTCTCCGTAACTACCTCTGTTTTAGGATGTCTCTGAACCTTCCTGACCCTGTGTTCCTGATCTCGAGTCTCCGAGGTGTCTGTCTGTCTGTCTTCTGCCTGCCTGTCTAAGTCTCTCTCTTTCTGTACCCCCCATTTTACTGGGTCTCCCCACCCCGCCTAGGTAGCCCAGCAGGCCGGCATAGTGCCAAGGCCGCCGCGGGCAGGGCAGGGCCTTGCTGGCGCTGACACAGCCTCGCGCCCGTGGCCCAATTAGCGCGCGGCGCGGGCGACGCGGCATCTGGAATTGCGCTGCGCTCACGGCCAAGGCCGATTGTTTAGTCTGCGCGGCGGGGCGGGCGGCCCGCGCGGTGGCCCCACATCTGGAGCCGCGGCCAGACGGGCCTGCTGGCGGCCGGCCGGGATGCGTGTGCATTTTTAACTCTGGGATTTGCTGACAAGTTAAGAAGTCAGAAAGTCAGTGGCGGCGGCGGGAACTGGCGGGCGTGCAGGGAAGGGAGCGGCTGGAGCAGCTGCCCAGCCGGGGTGACTGTTTCTTCCGGGACTGAGTCCCTCCCTGCCTTTATCTTCTCCTTCCTCTTCATTAATTAAGTGGCTGAATTATCCCCAAATCCCCACGCTCCCCAGCTGGCAGGAGCTCCCTGGAGTCTAGCGTCTACCGGGAACAGCTCTGTGCACTCTGATCCCCCACGCTCTGGGGAAGCGCACAGAAAGACAGAGTGGCTCTGCAGTTGGGCGGCAAAGTTAGAGAGAAGCCAACTCTCTCTAACTTCCTGACGGGCTCTTGGCACAGCTCTGTGTCCCCCTTGGGGGTGATCCAAGCTGAGGAGCCTTTCTCACGTTGTCAGAGAGCCTTCCAATCCTTGCAGACATGCTTCTGAGTTTCCATTCATTCGCGGAGTAAATACTGGTTACAGACTGTGTCGGGCCTGGGGCACAGCTGTAAGCATGATGGGCATATGCTTGTCCAGCACAGTTGACATTTTAAGAAAGATAAAGGATTCACAGAGACAGACCGGAAGTCAATAAACTAAAGTTTACAAACTTGGAGCTGGGAGTGTAGCACGGTTAGTTGACCGCGATAATAGCCTGCTGGAAGCTCTGGGTTCGATTCTTGCACTTGGGAGGTGGAGGCAAGAGGGATCAGAAGTTCAAGGTCACTGTTCTTTAGCTTATTTCAGGCAGCCTGTAATACTGAGACCCAGTCTCAAAATCAAAATGAAGATACAAAGTATTGAAAAGCAAAGTAGCTTATCTTATTTGATAAGTGCTGGATAATCAGCAGGACAGGTCTTTCTTTATATCCACTGCCAGACCCTCATAATGTCCTAGTGAGGTATTCCCATGTTCACTGACGTCAGCTTTGACTACAAAACCAGGAATCTGTTTCATGTGTGTCTGGCAGGTGTGCATGTTTATATGGTGGCCAGAGAGCAAAGCCAGGGTTTCCTCTATTGCTTTCTACCTTTTTTATTTTTTAAAGATATATTTATTTATTTTATGTAGATGGGTGTTTTGCCTGTACCTATGTCTGTGCACCATGCTCATTCCCGGTGCCTGTGGAGGTCAGAAGATGGTGTACAGTCCCCTGGAACTGGAGTTGCAGATGGTTATGAGCCACCATGTGGACCCTGGGAACTGAGCCTGAATCCTCTGCAAAAATAGCCAGCACTCTTTACCAGGGACTGAGCCATCTCTCCAGCCCTCATGTATTTTATAATGAACCTTCCACTTGCTGTTTTGACAACACCAGCTGACCAGCAAGTCCCTGGCTGGGATCTGCCTACCTCCAGTCTCCCCTAGACCCCAGTTCTGGGGTTCCAGGTGTGTGTGAGTGTCCTGTCCAGCTGTTGTGTAGGGATCTAAACTCGAATATTCATACAAGCAACAAGGTTATCCACCAAGCCCACTCTCTAGTTCACAGTCCCAATACTGGCTGCAAGGGCCTGAAGAATGTCACAGTGTCTAAAATTGGATAATTGGCATCCATTGAGTATGCAATTTCCTCCCAGTGCCAAGGCCTCATTCATCAGGTCTCAGTTTCAGTGACCGATACTGGCATTCTGTAGGCCTTTCCTTTTTTAAACTTTTATTTATTACTATTATTATTGGGGTGTGTGTGTGTACTTTGATGCTCCAGATCATGCCTATGTATGCGGAAGCCAGAGGAGGTGGAAGTCCTGAGTCCTGCTTTACAATTCTGCTCTATTCTCTCACCAAACCTTGGGCTAGACTGGTAGGGAACAAGACCAGTGGTCCACCTGCCCCCACATACACACACACCATCTGGGGATACAGGAACATACAGCTACTCCAAGCTTTTACCAAGATTTAAACTCAGGTCTTCTTGCTTACAGACAAATATTCTTACCCAATTAATCACATCCCTAAGCCCCCAGGATTCCAAGAACTCTTTTGTTGGTGGTGGTTTGGTTTTGTTTCATTTTGTTGGTCATTTTCCAGACAGGGTTTCTCTGTGTAGCCCTGGCTGTCCTGGAACTCACTCAGTAGACCAGTCTCTGGCTCCAGAGTGCTAGGATTAAACACATGCACCGCCACCACTGGCAGACTCTAAAAATTTAAAGCTTATCCATGGAGGTTCTAGAGAGTCCAAGAACCTTCAAGTTAAGGATTTCTGTATCCTAAGGTCAGGAGTAATGGACAGACCTGGAATCTCACCTACTTGAGAAAGTGAGGCCAGAGGATCAGAAGCTCAAGGCCAGCCTGGGCTACGAAGCAAGTTCAAGGCTATCCTGAGTTACAAGAGACTCTGTTTTAAAACAAAAACAAACAAACATAAAATGAAGTCACAGGTGGTAGTGTAGGAGACAGAAGCAGAAAGATCTCTGTGAATTCAAGGCCAGACTGATCTACTTAGTGAGTTACAGGCTAGAGAGGACTACGTGGTGCAATCCTGTCTCAAAAACAAAAAGTTGAAGGTTCTTGGATTTTAAAATCCCTGGTCCTTCCCCTTTGGCTGTGTATGCTTAGAAAGACAGCCACTAGGAACCAGCTGACACCAAGAGGCAGGAAGGCTACTTGGGATCTGGGGCTCAAGACACCCTGCTGAGAGGTCATGAGTGAACTGAAGAGCAGGTCTGGGGTACAGCAGGACTGAAAGGGTTATTGTCAGCCTCCACTGAGAGCCCAGCTCAGTGCTATTCATAAACTAGATATCGAATGATTTGTGGGCTAAAGAAGGTTTGGATCAGGGGGCTGGAGAGATGGCTCAGCAGTTGAGAGCACTGACTGTTGTTCCGGAGGACCTGAGTTTGATTCCCAGCATCCACATGGCAGCTAACAACTGTCTGAAATTCTAAGATCTGACACCCTTACACAGTTATACATGCAGGCAAGACACCAACTTACATAAAATAAAATATATATATTATTAAAAAAAAAAAAGAAGGTTTGGATCAAGAACTGAGAGAACCTGGATTCTCCCCATGACTCAGGTTTGGGGTTGGGGGGGGGTTGTTTTCTTTCTTTCTTTTTTTTTGAGATAGAGTTTCAGCCTATAACCTAAGCTGGCCTGGAACTTGCTGTGTAGCCCAAGCTACCCTGAACTCACAGCCCTCTGCCTAGGTTGCCTGGGGGTTAGGATTACAAGCAGAGGTTTCCATGTCCAGATCCTTGCTGTGAGACTATGCTCTTGCACATTGTCAATATTTGTCACTGTAAATATTGGTTCAATACAACACTGATTAGTCAAGTAGAGGTAGAGGCAGGGCAAGCAGACTAGGAGAATTCTGGGAAGCAGAAGAGGAGAGAGAGAGAGAGACCACAGTGAACTCCAGAGGGAATGGAATGAGAATGCTGCACTGAGCAAAAGGGCACCAAGCCATGTGGCTAAGCACAGGCAGGAGTACAGGGTAATATAAAGTACAGGAGTTAGATGGTAGCATGCCTGAGCTCAGGCCAAAGAGCTTGTGTGTTTCTCTTTTTTTTTTTTTTTTTTTTAAAGAGCACTTTTTATTTATTTATTTAATTATTTTCCTTGGCATTTGCCTGGAACTGGAACTACAGACAGTTGTGAGCTGCCATGTGGGTGCTGGGAATTGAACCCGGATCCTTTGGAAGAGCAGCCGGTGCTCTTAACCGCTGAGCCATCTCTCCAGCCCCATTGTGTGTTTCTTTGGGATAAGGGACTGCAGGTCCGGACCTCAGGGCTAGGCTGAACCAGAAACTTCTTACTACAGATCCTAGTGCTGAGCTTTATTTAAATTTGCTGTGTGATCCCTGTCGATACACATAACTCTTCCGTTAAGTCTGGACTTTCCATCATCTCTGCCTAGGTCATCGTCTTACTGTGAGGGTGTATCACCACCTGGCTGTGGCAGGAAGCAGGTTCTCCTGGTGTCGTAGGTTTCTGTTGCTGTGGTAAAGACACCAATGTGGCAAAGAAGGTAAATATTTAGCTTACATTTTCACATCCCAGTCCATCACAGGAAATTGGGGCAGGACTCAAGGCACCTGGAGGCAGAGGCTGATGCAGAGGCCATGAAAAAGTGCTGCTCGCTGGTTCTTCACCCGATTTGTTTCTAATATAACCCCGGACTTGAGCTGGCACTGCCCACGGTAGGCTGGTCCCTCCCACTTCAATCATTAATCAAGGCAATGTTCATGTGCCACCAGCACTAGAGGCAGATTTTATGAAGGCATTTTCTCAACTAAGAGTCCCACATTCCAAACTCCAACTGTGTCAAAATGACAAAAACAACTGGCACAGACCTGTTCAGACTGCTCAGAATGAGAAAGGCGGTGTCTTGAACAGGCGGTGGTGACACAAGCCCATAATCCGGCACTCAGGAGGCTGAGTCAGGAAGCTGTCCCAAGCTCCAGGCAACCCAGACTAGAGTACAAGTTTTTATTTAAAACATAAAGAAGCCAAGTTGTCTCATCCAGCCTTGGTGTGAGGGTTTGTGCCTGGTCTTATTGTAACTTGTTATGCCCTATTCAGTTGATATCCCTGGGAGACCTGCTCTCTTCTGAGGGAAAAGGAAGGGTGGCCTGGGGGAGGGGGAAGGAGGTGGGAGAAGAAATGTCAGTTGGGGTGTAATATATAAGAAAGGAGTAAATAAACACAGCTCCGGGTGTGGGTGAGCACAGCATTGGGAAGGCCGAGGCAAGTGGATCTCTGAGTCTGAGACAATCTGGTCTATATAATGAGTTCCAAAGCAGCCAGGGCTACAAAGTGAGACCCTGTCCAACAATAACAACAACAACAAAATCTTCCCAAACCAAAAAAACAAATAAAACAGCTGCAGAAAAGTGATGGAGCTTGGAGGCCTGAAGACCGACTAAAAGGTGTGTCCCTGCAGCGATGGAATGTCTCATAGCAACGGCAATAGAGGGCCGAGACGGGCATGGTGGCACAATGGTGACGCACACCTTGCTCTTAGCACCTGCAAGGATGAGACCGAGGGACCTCTGCAGGTCCCAGGCCAGCCAGGGCTGCAATAGTGAAACCCGGCCTCAAAAACTGAACAATAAATAGACTTTCCTTCCTTTCCTCCTTTCCTTTCATTCTTTGATTTTTTTGTTTAATTTTTAATTTATACTTATGTGCACACACACTCACTCATCTGTGGAACACAGGGATGGACCTACAGGCTAGCACTGACTAGCAGAGCTGATCACTGGAGCCTGTCGGCTGGGCTTCACTGATGTTTTGCAAACTTAACATCATCCTTAGCTCCTTGCTGGGCCACCGGTGGCAATTTTCTCTTTTTTAAAAAAATAAAAATTACCTGAGCTGGGTGTTGGTGGCACATACCTTTAATCTCAGCATTTGGGAGGCAGAGGCAGGTGGTTCTCCACGAGTTCAAGGCCAGCCTGGTCTACAGAGTGAGTTCCAAGATGACCAAGGATGCACAGAAAAACCCTGACTGGAGAAACAACAACAACAAAACTCATGTGGAGCTGAAGAAACAGTTCCGCAGATGGCAGCACGTGTGCTCCTGGAGGACCTGAGTGTAGTGCTCAGCACCCATATCAGGCAGCTGTAACTCCAGCTGTGTGTGTGTGTGTGTGGGTGGTGGTGGTGTGTGGATGTGTGTGTGTGGTGTGTGAGTGTGTGTGTGTGGTGTGTGTGTGTGGTGTGTGAGTGTGTGGTGTGTGGGGGTGTGTGGTGTGTGGGGGTGTGTGGTGTGTGTGTGTGTGGTGTGGTGTGTGTGTGTGTGTGGTGTGTGGGTATGTGTGTGTGTGTGGTGTGTGAGTGTGTGTGGTGTGGTGTGTGTGTGAGCCCATGACAGCTGTGGCACACCGGAAGTCTGAGGAAACCTGCACCTATACCATAGGAATCAGTCTCTCCTGCCTTATAGGTCCTGAGACTCAAGCTCAGAGTCAGCCTTGGCAACAAGCATCTTTACACCCCCCCCCCCCCCCCCCCCCCC